>JACEGR010002000.1:0-144044 GCA_014170235.1 Listronotus bonariensis
AAGTACCGCCATTTTGTAATAGGTGAAGATATTGACTTCATATTTTAGGGTTATAAAGTACTCGTCAGGAGCTTTAAAATGATGTATCACTCGACCCGCCTTCTCATTTAAGAATTTTGGGGTGGTGGCCCTGGTGGTTAAGGGGTTAAAGGGGCGACGTCCAATTTTTGTAAAAACGTTCCCCTTCAATAAATATCTTGACGTGTTTCAGCGATTTCTCAAATCTGTCTCGTTTCGAAGATAACTTGAGTGGAAAGTTTTCAAATGAACACCCTGTATATTAAATTTTCCTTTACGTTCGCTTCAAATTTATTTGCCTGTCAACAGTATTATCCCACTTTTTCTTTATATAAAAAAATTGGTAACGGCATTCCCTGACATTAATTTTTGTCACTTGTTTCTTAAATAAGAAAAAGGTGCTTTTTTGTTCAGACATGCTAAGACTTTGATCCCCCAAAGTTACGCTGTGGCAAGTTGTTTGATCCCAATAGGAAATTTTGTTGTTTTCTTTCAAGGAAACATGCAAAGAAATACGGTAACCTTTATTAATTTAGAGCTTTCGATATTAAATAAATTTATGATCAATGGAAAAAGGAACTTTTCTGGTGTTTAATAGGGTCAGATGAATAAAATTTACCAAAAATATTAACATAAAAAGTGAAAAGAATTAAAAGATTACCAAAATAATTTAATAGGGAATTAATTTTAAAAATAAAAATGTGAAAATATACAGGAATATACAGTGTGTCCCAGGATAGATGTTACAAAAGGACCAAAATTTTTGATTTTAAAACGAAATTTTGGAAAAACTGGTCGCATGGTCCAAAACTAATAAATACAAAATGTTTCTCCAATTAGTATTATACAGGGTGGGTTAATAACTAAAAATATAAAAAAAAATCCAGAAGCTAAACACTTTTATTTTTAAAAATAGAACAAAATTGTAAAAGTTAATGGTGTAGAGAATTAAATTTTATGTCAAAATTTGAAGTTAATTTAAAATTATATGCCTAAATCCAAGTACTTTAAAAAATATCTATTAAAAATAAAGGTATTTTATTTACTCTTGGTCATTTTTAATATTTTTAGTCATAGCTCGCCCTGTATATTACCAATCGGAGTAAAATTTCGTATTTGTTAGTTTTGGACCATGCGACCAGTTTTTCCATAAGGCGTTTAAAAATTCCAAAATTTTGGGACACACTGTATAATAAACATTAAATAAAAAATTAAACCGACCTCCAAACATAAAAAACTTGAAAAAAAATTGTTTATTTAATCCATAAAAATGTATTCCATTAAGTCGAGAAAATGATATTGGCCAAGTCGCTTGCGGCCAGAGTTGATGAACAAACATGTTCCATCATTCTTGTCAGAACTTTGAGCGCCAGGTTTTGACAATATTGGCGAATATTCTTTTAAGGGCTTCAATAGTCTAAGGCTAATTTATGTAAACCCCCCAATTTCAAAAAACTTTATAAAAAGAAATCTGAAACGGCCATTGGCCCTACTGATAAAAGCCAAAACACAAAAAAAAGGAGAGATGACGAATTGTTCACTCTGACGTTTGCTTAAGGGGTTTGCAGAAGTAAATAAACTCAAAAATACAAATTATTTTATAAAATATGGAAGTTTTTAACAAATACTTGTCACAAGTAAGCAGTTCCGTAAGCCAGACTGTTTCGCAGCTATCGGGAGTGCTTCAGGCAATCCGTAACAAGAATATGATTCTTCTGCACATATTGCATCTACTGGACCTGGTAAGGCACTAAAATTACATTTTTGCCTTTATTTTTAGATAATTTTCTGTAAGTTTGTTTTAATACCCCTTTTCATATTTTAAGGGTTATCATGGAAGATCTACAAAGGTATAAAACGATCAACAAAACAAGAAGCATCTATATTTGTCTTTGAAAAGCGGCAGCTGGAAAAATGGAATAAAAATGATAGAGAATTGATATTAGAAACTCTAAGACATGGAGTACAACAACTGACTAAAATTAGACATCCTCGAGTGCTGACAGTTCAGCACCCATTAGAAGAAAGCCGAGAAAGTATAGCATTTACAACAGAACCAGTATTTGCGAGTTTGTCAAACATATTAGGGAAACCACAAATATGCCTCAACCTGCTAATATGTCTGACTATAAATTATTTGATATAGAGATAAAATATGGTTTATTACAAATTTATGAAGATCTAGCTTTCCTTCATAATGATGTGAAGCTTCTACATAAAAATATTGGACCTGAAAGTATAGTTATTAACTCCTCTGGTGCTTGGAAGATTTTTGGTTTGGGACTTTTGTGTTCATAATGTTAATCCACCTAATCAGGCACCAAATTATCCATTTCAAGATTATTCTCCTACTTTTCCCTACTTATGCCAGCCAAATTTAAATTATTTAGCACCAGAGTGTATTTTAAGTCAGACACACTCTACAGCTAGTGATATGTTTAAGGTAAGCTTAATAACACATTTTAATGGAAAATACCAAAATTAATCCTGAAAATCATAACCCTGAGCTTTATACAGTAATTGCCATTAAGTTAAACACATCAGAATTATGTTTGTTAGAAGTTTTTGCTAAAAGAATCAGTAATTCTATACTTACAAATTCACACAAAGCACTTTTTTGTAGGTATGTTGGTATACACACTTTATTCACCAGGAAAACAGTGTATTTTTCCTGTAAAAGACATGCAGCAATTCAAAAGTAGAGCACAGCAATTGAAAAATTTGAGTTCAAGTAAATTACAAGCTATTCCAGAAGATATAAGAGAATTTGTTAAGTTATTATTAAATGTAACACCTGAAATTAGGCCAGATGCTCATCAGTTTATAAAAGTAAGTTACATGATGCTTAAAAACTATTATTGCCTCATGTTTCTTTATTGTTATTATTACTAGTACTGCCATACTTCATTTTCAGGTACCATATTTTGATGATGTTGGTGTAAAGACCCTAACGTACCTTGATTCACTTCTACAATGGGACAATTTACAAAAATCTCAATTCTACAAAGGTTTACCAGATGCCTTATCAAAATTACCCCATAGAGTGAAGCTTCAAAGAGTGTTGGCATGCCTGGTGAGGGATTTGGGGCAGCCCACTATGGTGCCCCTTATTCTACCTAGTGTTTTAGACATTGCACAAGACTGTGGTAAGGAAGAATACAAAACTTATATTTTGCCTAATTTGAAGCCATTGATGAAGCTAATGGAGCCTATCCAGGTATAGTTAGTTTTTATAGTCAATTTAAACATACTTTTGTAAGGGTTTTTAAATAATAAAGTAATATTTTTCTTTTTTCAATCTAGATTCTTTTAATAATGCTCCAAAGGATGGAACTACTTCTCAAACTAACACCAGCTGAAGATATCCAGCTACATGTTCTTCCCATGTTATACCGAGGTTTAGATTCAGAATCACCACAAATTCATGAATTATGTTTGTCAGTGCTGCCAACATTTGCAGGTCTGCTAGACCATGCCAATGTAAAGGACAGTTTGTTACCTAGAATTAAGAAATTGTGTCTAAGTACTTTAACGCTAACCTAATTTTCAATTTTTTGCCTTTAGATAGGTTTACCAAACATATTTTTATTGCCTGACACTTTTTCCATTGCTTATTATACAGTCGTTTTCCTTCTAACTTCTAAAACGTTCGGTATATTGTGATGAGACTTGGAACAGTATTTAGGTTTTTAGCTGTGGTTTGTCCAAAGATAAAAAATGATTACCTTAAGACACCCGCCACTGGGAAGTATTGAATGTAACAAATTTTAAATTTTCTTATATTAGATATGTAATATGTCAAACGCTATAAAGTTATATGAACAGTATTGGTGCTCACGGCGATCTTTTTTAAAGGCCTTTGAGAAAAGAAGTTATTTACATTATTAGTGAAATTTAGGTCTTTGAACTTTTGGATAAAAGGGTAAAGAATTTACTTGTAAAAGATTTTTGTTTATTGATCTAAAAGTATAATGGCACAATAAATTGAATATCAAAAGTATTTTAGTACTGACAATGAAACATTATTTTTCCTACGACCACTTGTGAAAATAGCAAATAGCACACTGGTTTCATGCATAGAAAATGCGTTATATCACACTAGTGTTGCAAAGTACTTTACAGCACTAGTGTTGCAAAGTACTTTACAACACTCGTGTGATATATATTATGATGTCATTCTAAAAACTGCTATTGGTTTTGCAAGTGACATATTTATTGTAGTGACAGTAAAAAAACTTTTTACTTACCTTAAACAGTAGAACCCAAATTAGCGAAAATCATCTTATTAACGTTAAGTTACTACACAGTATAAGCTTTCTTCTAATATTAAAAAGAGTAATAATAAAATTTCCGAAAAAATAAATAAACATAACCACAAAAACAACTTTCACTGACTGCTCGCTCAGTGGCACAGTGTTGTCAGGTAAGTAGATCAAATTAAAAATCTCCCTCCTACCTTTGAGCACGCACTCTATAGAGGCAGCCTTGCCGCTTGACCGTTCGACCTAAAGCGCCAGAGAAAAACTCCTATAGATCAAATTCCTTTCTCTCTGTCTTCGTGTACTCAAACAACTAGTTAAATCTTTTTTTAATCCCTTAATTAAACCTGAGGCTAATACACACTTTATGAATCCACTTTCTTTTATCCATTCATAAATAGAATCAGACCCTTCCGACGTTGCCAAATGCTTTCCATATTTTGCATGGTATAACGGACGTTTAGTAGTCGTTTTTTCTTACTTTTAGGACTTTAGGTTATAGCATTTACAATTTTCATATTTTTATATTTTTCTCAAAAATATGAGAAAAAATGTAATTTTACTTAATTTTACATGTGATGTTCAGTTTCATTAACTCGTTTTACCAATTTTATCCACCCAGCATCCTTTTCACTCCCCGGTCCCGTAAGTTTGTTTACTGATATTTTTTAAAACACGGAATATTTTGGATATGCGCCACTTACGTTTTATTTAGAAGAGTGTCTAAAATATGCATGTAAGTATCAATAATTTTTAAAAACCCTTAAAATAGCAGAAAACCGTATTAAACTATTGCCGTTATTACCTAACCAAACCATAGCAATTTTTATTAAGTGAGGGCCTTTTTAAATTCAAAATGATAAAAGTTATATAATGCTTCTAGGTAGGGTGATTTTCGATGTAAAAATATTGTCAAAACAGTATAATATAGCAGTGAGGAAAAGTACATATCACACTAGTGTTACAAAGTAAAATCACCCTAGTGTTGCAAAGTTCTCAATTGTTTTTTATTTTTCCTGTAAAGACAAACTTTAATTTTTTTTTGGTGAATAATTTGTGGTCGTAGGAAAAATAGTGTACAATACTAGTGTGAAAATGACTTTCTTACACTCGTGGGTTTGTCGCACTCGGCTAACGCCTCGTGCTACAATATTTCCACTCGTGTGAAATTAGTCATTTTCCACACTTGCAATTGATAATAACAAAATTTTAAAAAAATGTTTAGTTTTTTTTGCTATTTTTAAAATTTAAATTGTATAAAATTAGTAGGTAATACCTTTTTCTATTTTCAAAAAATCCGTAAAGCCGATTAGTTGCAATTTAAAAATAATATTTTTAAAAATATATCTACATTATTTATAATGACGTGACTCAGATGGTATTGGTAAAAAGGGGCTTAGCAATAGTTAGAAAGATAAAAATCCCTAAATAATTGGACTGTCAGAAATAATACACAACATAATATTTCTGAAAGATTATTTCACTTTGTTTTCATTTTTATGGCATGGAGAAGTAGGTCTACCTAGTACTTGTACTTTTATGTAAATTTCGGCTAGGATTAGATCACGTTTACTTTTTTTTTATCTTTGGACAAACCACGAAGGCTAAAAGCCTAAATACTAACGTACCGTGGGTGTCTTAAGCGAGGTAAGAGGGAGTTTGTTAACACGGGACTTAAATACTTGAAGATTTGGGGGAAGGAAAGACCTCCGCGGGCAGCAGGTTCCACAATCTAGAAACTCTAGGGATAAAAGAACAAACAAAGTGGGAAGTTCGGGGCCTGTCCAGTTGGACTGTACACGGATGCATACGCGCGGAACCACGAGTTTCTCTGTTGGGAACCGTGAGTGAAGGAACTATACTGGACAATTCTTCAGAGCAGAAGCCATGAAAGTACCTATAAAAAAGCGATAAATCCCCCACAACCCGACGATGGGCAAGAGAGGGAAGCCTTTCTGTAAGTGAAGGATCATTAATGAGACGAATAGCTCTTCTTTAAATAGAATCAAGAATGCTTAGGGTTGTGGGGGACGCCATGCCCCAGATATGAGAACAATATTCGAAGGGAGGTCGGATTTGGGACACATACAAAGTGTTTAAATTAGCAGGGGAAAATACTTTTTGGCTCGAAATAGAAATCCAAGCTTTTTAAAGCTGCCGATGCCGTGCAATGTGTTTATGCCAGTTAAGGTTATTCTCAAATGTGACGCCCACAAGATTGAAGGTGTCTTTGCTCTGTAAAACTTGGTCGCTCATAAGTAGAGGATGAGTATTTGATGACTCTTTTCGCGATAAGGAACATGATTGTGTTTTGGATGCATTAAAATGGACGAAATTTTTGGCGCCTCAATCTTATATTAAATTAAGATCCTGCGAAAGAGATATCTGCATCGCTCTGCGTTTGTTTCCCAAGTCAGGTTTAGTGATGGGTTTAGAAACCTGAAAACTGGAGTGAAGGGTACTATCGTCGTCGAAACTATAAATGGAATTAGTTGTGGTCGAGAGAAGGTCGTTGATGTGAAGAAGAAACAATGTTGGTGCCAGAACTGAGCCCTGAGGAACTTCAGCATTTACTTGGTGAAAGCTTGAAGAATGGCCGTCTACAATAACTGATATACGACGATCAGATAGGTAACTAGAGAGCCAAGTACAGAGTTTAGTTGAAAGACCATAGGATGTAAGTTTATTAAGAAGTGCGGCATGCCAGACCTGGTCAAAAGCTTTGGATATATCAAGAACAACGATCTGGGACTCACCTAGAAACTCAAGAGACTTATTCCAGCAGTGTGATACGAAGGAAAGAAGATCTGCTCTAGATCTTGTGTGGCGAAATCCATACTGCCTGTCATGCAAAATTTTGTGTTTTTCTAAGTACTTAAGAATTTGTGAATTAATTAATTTTTCCATTACTTTACAAAGAACTGAGAGAATTGAAATTGGTCTATAGTTAGATGAAAGAGATTTAGATCCTTAATTTTTCGAATAAAAAGGGGGCTCATGCAGTACCTCGTTTTAAAGGTGATTATCTACTTAACAATGCTTTGTTACAGTGAGTTAGGGGGCCAAAAAACAAAGTTTGAAGGCCAAAAAAAGGACCCACTTTCCCCTTCGAGGGGCTCCAAAAAAATTAAAGATAAAAAAAGGTCTTAACTTTTCAAAAACATTGTTTTTCTTATTTCAGCATTTCTTCTTTCGTTCCTATAAAAAAAGGGCCCTACTTTCCCAATTTAGCCGACAATTTTACATTTTTCTACCACTAATTTTTCCTTAAACACATTTGGTGGCCCTATAGCCCGGGGGCCCCGTATCATTAATGCGGCTGATATGGCGGTAGCTACGCCCCTGCTAGTGCCCCCTCGACAGTATGCTACGTGTCCGGAATCAATTTTATGCTAAAAAGTAGTTTAGGAGACAACC
The DNA here is from genome assembly GCA_014170235.1 of Listronotus bonariensis. Classification (NCBI taxonomy): domain Eukaryota; kingdom Metazoa; phylum Arthropoda; class Insecta; order Coleoptera; family Curculionidae; genus Listronotus; species Listronotus bonariensis. Next base: position 7,695 of record JACEGR010002000.1, read on the forward strand.
TTTTACCCAAATTTTATCCGACTTCGATATCTTGTCTTATTCAAAAGTTATGAAAAAGAAAACTTTAACTTTTTAAAATTGTTGATCAAGCTTCCTGAATAATTAATAACGGATAGGTGACATGAAGTATTCAAGTTCTTTAACTTCAATAAAACTTTAAGATGCATATGTACATGCATCAAGGGTCTCTAGGTGAAACTACGAACTTAAACTTGTTTTTAAAGCAACAAAAATAAAAAAGTAATAAAAGTATATTTTAAAATTTGTTGATGCATCGGCAAACTTAACATATGTGTCTACGTGCTTCATGCATGTTATTTTTTTTGCTTTTTCTTTTTTTTTAACATAATTTTAATTGTTAGTTTCATATTAATTCATGTGCGTGAATTTGCAGAGACACTTATATTTTTCCTTTTTGTGTTTTGTATTTGCTTGGGTAATCGTTTCCCGTAAAATTGGCGAATTTCGCTTACGATGTTTTGTAAAAACGCATCGATATATCCTATTCTGAAATAATAAATTAAATAATCCTGTGGATACTAGGTCCATTTATCGGGGATTTTATTTTTATTAAATTTTGCGTATATCCTCACTCTAACTGATCGGGCCGACTGCTCGTCAGCGACTGCTATCAATTTCTGATGGTAATCGTATTAGCTAAGCGACATCGTACTACTTTCGCCATCTGTTGGTCGCGGTAGGTACTAAATTTTTTAGGGTACGCTGAAATCTCACTTGTGGGTTCTATGGATTGGTATTCTTTGGCGGTACCCCAAAAATAATACCGGCCTTTTTGTGTGTATATAGTCTTTATGACTTTAGCCTCCTCTGTTCTCCAATACACGAGCCGTCACTGATGGTTAATGTACAATTTGTGACATTTTCCAAGTTAATAGCCGATTAAAAGAGTTTTTCTTTTTATAAAAATATTAGTGTCTGCGAAATGTATTTTTCCCATGACAACATATGAAAATGACATAAAACGCACTTCTTGATCATTTAGAACACGAATAATTTCACACTCGTGTTGGAATCTACTTTTCAACACTAGAGTTGAAAAGTACATATGATAGATGCAAATATTTTGTTAAATAGTATGTTTACTGTATATTTTTAACAAACAGAAGGTTTTGACTTAGCAATGCTAACACACATATTATTTTTTTCAAATTATATTGATTCTAATATAATGTTTAAGGGTTTATTAGTTTATAGGTTAAACTGTTTACATTTTTATAAACATTATTTCATAGCAAATGCTTTTAATAATAATAAGCAACCCATTAAACAGTGGAAGTGTCTAAAGCTTCGAATGCCAAGTAGTGATCTTAATTTGTAAAATTTTAACCTAACCACAAAATGCCACGCGGTTTTATTTTCTAAAGAACGCATACCTTGTTAGAATAAATAATAGTTTAAAAAAACTAAAAACACGCTTTTATATGCAACCGGAACTAAAAAATTAGAAAATAATTTTTCATTACAAAGAGTTTGTATTACAGTAATAAAGGTCAAACAATGAATCATAATTATATACCTCAAAATAGAATTATAATAAAATTTAAGATAATAACAGAATAATTCACTTCAGAGTAAAAAGCGTGGGGTGCATTTTACTATTTTTTCATAACTTTTCCCTCATAGATATTTACAAATGAGAATAATTATAACATTTAATATATTAAGCACCCCACGCTTTTATTCTGAAGAATATTCTGTTATTATCTTAAATTTTATTATAATTCTATTTTGAATAATATGATTCATTGTTGACCTTTTCGTAATCTTTGTAATGAAAATTATTTTCTGGTTTGCATATAAAAGCGTGTTTTTAGTTTTTAAACTATTATTTATTTTTCATTTTTTAGTTCGATATATCAATTAGTTTCTGCGGACATGTGATATTGAAATGTTTCACGAACTATTTCTAATCTAATCAATTCATTCAAAGCTTCACTGTTGCATGGGGTTTCAGAGACACAGAGGATCTGTAAAGGAATTTATTTATCCTGGCGGTCCTAATCAGGATAACGGGATACTGTTTTTAAATTATTGCATTGTCATCGGTCCTTGATACGTGTGCAAAGTTTCAAAGAAATTGAATCGCTGGAAGTTGGTAAAAATTAGCTCAAAGATTCCGTTACATAGATAGATAGATAGATAGTTACAACCCAAGCTAATAAAAGCGTGTTAAAAGGCTAAAATCTGGCAAGATAAACATGGAATTGCCATTAAACCAAAGTTGAAATTTAATTTAATCCATTCGAGACTGTAAGCTCTACTTATTATTATTCAGAAATGTACATTTATTTAGTGTTTTGTTTAGTGATGCGGTTTTACGAAATTTGAAAAACTTAAGTAAAGAAATAACAGTGCATGCACTTTTGTAAGCTTACTAAAGTAAAATTTTTAAATAAATGCTTTTACATACAATTAAATTTCTTTACTTGGTTTTTATGGCGCTGACATTGATTTACGTATAATCTTTTATCATATTTTCTTGTCTGTGTTAAAATAAATGATATAAAAAAACTAACTTTGGATTTTTGGTATTTAAATATTTTTTGGTCGTAGGAAAAATATTGTACATGACTCGTGCCACAAGTGGTTTTCACACTCGTGTGAAATATGTCACTTTCGACACTTGTTATGTAATATACTATTCTCCACCTCTTGCGACACGCTAATATTTGGTCCGATATTTTTGTACTTGTACTAGTGCGGAATAGTATATTACATTACAAGTGTGGAAACTGACTAATTTCACACGAGTGGGAATATTGTAGCACGAGGCGTTAGCCGAGTGCGACAAACCCACGAGTGTAAACAAGTCATTTTCACACGAGTACTGTACACTATTTTTCCTACGACCACAAATTATCCAACAAAAAAAAAAGTTTGTCTTTACAGAAAAAATAAAAAACAATTGAGAACTTTGCAACACTAGGGTGATATTTACTATGCAACACTAGTGTGATATGTACTTTTCCTCACTGCTATATTATACTGTTTTGATAATATTTTTACATCGAAAATCACCTACCTAGGAGCATTATATAACTTTTATCATTTTGGAATTTAAAAAGGCCCTCACTTAATAAAAATTGTATGGTTTGATTAGGTAATAACGGTAATAGTTTAATACGGTTCTTTGCTATTTAAGGGTTTTTTTTATTATTGATACTTACATATTTTAGACACTGTTCTAAATAAAACGGAAGTGGCGCATATCCAAAATATTCCGTTTTTTTTAAATATCAGTAAACAAACTTACGGGACAGGGAGTGAAAAGGGGTGCTGGGTGGGGTAAAATTGGTAAAACGAGTTAATGAAACTGAACATCACATGTAAAATTAATATAAAAAAAAATAAAATATAAAAAATATAAAAATTGTAAATGCATAACCTAAAGTACTAAAAGTTAGGAAAAAACGACTACTAAACGTCAGTTATACCATGCAAAATATGGAAAGCATTTGGCAACGTCGGAAGGGACTGATTCTATTTATGAATGGACAAAAGAAAGTGGTTTCATAAAGTGTGTATTAGCCTCAGGTTTAATTAAAGGATAAAAAAAGATTTAAATAGTTGTTTGAGTACACGAAGACAGGGAGAAAGGAATTTGATTTATAGGAGTTTTTCTCTGGCGTTTTAAGTCGAACGGTTAAACGGCAAGGCTGCCTCCATAAAGTGCGTGCTCAAAGGTAGGAGAAATTTTTTAATTTGATCCACTTACCTGACAACACTGTGCCACTGAGCGAGCAGTCAGTGAAAGTTGTTTTTTGTGGTTATGTCTATTTTTGTTTATGTTTTATTTTTTCGGAAATTTTATTATTACTCTTTTAATATTAGAAGAAAGCGTATACTATGTAGTATCTTACCGTTAATAAGATGATTTTCGCTAATTTGGGTTCTACTGTTTAGGGTAAGTAAAAGTAGTTTTCCGAACTAGCGCACGTCAGTAGAAAAACCCTATTTTACTCTAATAGTAGTTATAGCATAATAGGTTTAAATTAAATAGTGTATGTATCTTTATTCACCGTAAAGTATATTGCACCATAGTGAGGCGCCTTTAAAATATAAATATTTTATGCAAGGTAGTTTATTCGGTTGGATGGAAAAGTTTTCCCATAAGATAAATTATGTTTTGAAAATAACTTTAAATTAGTTTTATAACTAGAATATTATAAAATGTGTTAAAGTCTGTATTCCTTTGACTAAATTACTAGTTTTATTATGCTTTTGAACTAAAGTAAAGTATACGTGTCAGTGAAAATGAGACCGCTGCGTAGAACGACCTAGATACAGGGTGTCTCTAAAAATGCAAAAAAAAACACAAATTTCTAAGGTCAAAATAAGACAATAACTGGAAAACCTGGTACATGTTTAAGCCGATATATAAGTTTCTACAACAAAAAATAAAAAAAACTTCATATAAACATATGTCCTAAACGTCTTATTTTTTGAACTACGGTATTTAACACACCGTAGTTTAAAAACCAAGACGTTTAGGACATATGTTTATATAAAGTTTTTTCTTATTTTCTGTTGTAGAATCGCCCCGTAAAGTTTGTCGGTTGAGTTACTGGACACCCTGTATGTATGTAGGTAATTTGACTGAAATTGATAAAAACTTTGATGTCTATTGGTGCCTAAACGGTGAGATTTATCGACTTTAATAAAGAGTACCTTATTTTTTAAGTTTATGATTGTCTATAAAATGACTTCCCCAGCTTTGCGATATCTGTCAAAATAAAAGTTATGATGTAAATAAATTTTAAGTTTTAGGTAAAGTGCCCTCTGGCGGTATTTAAAAAAAGGAATATTGTCTTAAAATTTTAGAATTTGCAAAACTCGATTTGTGTACCAAATATCAACTGGATTGGTTAAAAAATAAATGCCACATGGCGAAAAAACCAAAATAAAAATTGAACTTTGACGGCTTGTAACTCGAAAACAAATGACATTTTGAAAAAAAAATTTATGAAGCTCTACCCTTATTTTGTCAAGTAGAATCACTCCCATAAGTTTCGTGATCGATTTTTGAATCACCCTGTAGTATAAGTAATTGCTGAAAATAAATTCATGTGCTGTTTAAATAATGTTGGCAAGCCTACTTTTTTCCAATAAAGCATACAAATAAGAGGACTTATTGGTGTCTTCGGAGTAATGCTGACAGGTTTGTTAAAGTTCAAGCTTATAAAGGTAGAAAATTTTTGTGTCGTGTGTAAAAATTTCAAGTTTCACTGTGAAGTAACTGTTGTTATGCGTGAAATATTGTAATAATGTCATAATAGAATATTGTGAAAACCTATCATAAAACAAATGTCTCAGGAAATAAATAGTCCAAGAGCCCGTGAGTGGCAGACTTTTGTTATTTTTTAAAAACTAAAGGTTTGTCAGTACATGTTCCTAACATAGGTAGAAGCGATGGGAGACTATGAAGTTTGACTCATAGTGGCTTTGGCAGGTACCAGGTACCAAAGGATAATGAATTGAAACTTTTCTTTCGTCATTTCTAAAAGTTGAATTTTATATACAGTGTGTCTATGTAGGGTGGCGTGAAAAATTTTTTAATATTAATTTTACGAAGAAAAGTAATTTTTATAATTTTTGCGTGGTCTAAAACGTATAATGCAACCATCAGATATTAAATTGTGTCAATCATATACAGGGTTTGGCCAAAATAGTAATTTTTGCTTAAGAGTAAAGTTGATTTCAACTGGTTAATGTATCCATTTTTCAAGGAAGAGAAAATCATCCATTGTCCCATGTGTTAAAATCACCAATGTAAAATAAATCCCTCTGATTTATGTTACGTATAACGAACATTTATTATTTATTCAGTAAAGATAATTTAATTAAATCATTTGACATGGAAATCTTTGTCAGTTTAAAGTATGAAAATGCAAATTTAAGTTTCAAGTTACAGTTCACTATAGAAAAGATAATTGTAAAATTAAATTAATAATGTAATATCTTAGTTGGTAATCTACTTTAAATTATTTTAAAATTATAAATTGTTTTTAATTAAGCAATTTAGTTTTTGAGGTTAAAATATATTTTCTTAAAAGAATGTTTTTTAAATGTTCAATAAATAATATGTATTACTTCGTATCATTAAAACCATAATTGTTTAATTTTTTTTTATACAGGGTGATTCAAAAATCGATCACGAAACTTATGGGGGTGATTCTACTTGACAAAATAAGGGTAGAGCTTCATAAAAGTTTTTTCAAAATGTCATTCGTTTTCGAGTTACAAGCCGTCAAAGTTCAATTTTTATTTTGGTTTTTTTGCCAGATTGCATTTATTTTTTAACCAATCCAGTTGATATTTGGCACACAAATCGAGCTTTGCAAATTCTAAAATTTTAAGACAAAAGTACTTTTTTAAATACCTCCAGAGGGCACTTTATCTAAAACTTAAAATTTATTTACATCATAACTTTTTATTTTCACAGATATCGCAAAGCTGGAGGCGCCATTTTATAGAAAATCAAAAACCTAAAAAATAAGGTATTCATTATTAAAGTCAATAAACCTCACCGTTTAGGCACCAATAGACATCAAAGTTTTCATCAATTTCAATCAAAATACCTACATACATACAGGGTGTCCACTAACTCAACCGACAAACTTTACGCGGCGATTCTACAATAGAAAATAAGAAAAAAACTTTATATAAACATATGTCCTAAACGTCTTAGTTTTTAAACTACGGGGTGTTAAACATTTAAAAAAAAGTATTTTTTCTGTTAAGTTTTATATATTAGAATATTATTCTAGATTAGACAAAAGAATAGAAATATATTCTTCTCTCTCTCTCTCCTGGTAATGACTATTTTTGGTAGAAACATGTAAGATTTTTAAGATAAAATAAAATCGGGTTTTTACAAAGTCATCTCGTGTTTTTTTTAATCTCAGATATTACATTAGTTTTGGTAAATTAATCATAAAGCTGCAACTTTAATATGGCATACAATATATTAAACTTTTATTTCTTTACCTAATAATTTTAATAATTAGTTAATAAACTAGTCCCTGACAACATAACAAGCTTTTTAATTTAAATTATAAAACTTACCGTTTAGTCGAGTCAGTAAAGACTTTTCGGTGAAAGTCCTCAATTGCAGCTCCGATTTGGATCTTTTTTACTTTTCGGTTTTTTAATATTATTTAAAATCTGACAGGTTTTAAAGGGATGAAATAATTTTTTGTATTGTTAAAAAATATAAATCCTATTTTTACAGGGTGTGCAAAAAGTCTCTCGACCAACATTAAGGAGTGATTCTTTATTAAAAAATAGGAAAAAACCTTATATGAACATAAATGTCCTAAAAGTCTTACTTTCGAAAATACAAGATGTTAAAATTAGGAAAAAAAACGTTTTTATATTATAACTTTTATACTAGTTCAGATATTTTAAAGAAATTTAAGAAAAGTCTCTTAGGCTTCAAAAGAATTTTTTGACGTACAAAAAAATCTTACCAGTGCAATCCGTAAAGTACAGTAAATATTTTTTCAGAAAAAAATTGTACGTCGGTGCGGCTCCCTAAAAAATACCTTATTACCTAACTTTGTGTTAAATTTTAACCAATTTTAATCTCTTAAGTTTTTTTTTGTATTCGATACAAGGTTTTCGCGTAAACAAATCAAAACATTTCTTAGTATTGTCATTTGATATCGCTAAAATATAATTTTATAGTAAATCACTTTCTCAAAAATTACCGAACTGATAAAAAAATATTGTAAAAAACTATTTGTTTTTCTTAATATTAACACCCTGTAGTTTTAAAAATAGAACGTTTAAAACACATTCATATTTATAAAATATTTTTCTCTTATTTTTCTTTAATGAATCACCCCCTAAAAGTTTGTCGGAAAAGTTGGTGGAGACCCTGTATAAATAACATTTATATTGTTTAAAAAATAAAAATAATTATTTTCCCCTTCCAGGATGTTTCTGTTTTTTTACATAACATAGAAAAATTAAAATACCAGAAAAACAATGATCAAAATTGAAGCTGTTATTGAGGACTTTCGACGATTGCCTGTTTCACAGCTTCATTGACTCGACTAGTTGATGTGCTTCACTAAGCGTGACGTCAACCGATTTCAACAGAATATTATAGTCAATTTTGTAATGAAAAAATTAAACTTTAATTAAATTCAAGTGATTACCTTTATTCTGATTGGCAGCAGAATATTGTTTTAATTATTTATTTGCCGGAATTTTTGCTTGTTTAGGCTTGTTTTTAATTTGCTTAATAAATTGTTTATTTGTGTGATAACTTAATTAGGCGATTTAAACAATTAACATATAGGGTGGCCCACCATATTCGACACGGTCTGTAGCAGGATAACCATGGGGTTTTTAAAAAAGTAAATACTGGAACATATACACGTCGGATAAGACCACAGTATAAAATTATTTTAGTCTATACAGGATGTCTCAAAAAAGTGTGACGTATCAAAGTTATATTTTTTTAAATGGAACACATTGAAAAATGCACAGGTAAAATTAAATTTATTTTACTTTAACACTTTTAACACTTTAAACTTTAAAATATGTAACAAGATTAGAAAAAATCTGCCCTATCATACGTAGGTCAAATCAAGATCAAATATTGTACAGGGTGATCAAAAAATAATTTCAATTTTTCAGAAAATCAAATAGCCACATCTCTCTTATTTTAAATGGAACACCCTGTATTATTTAACGTTACATGATGACAAATAAAATACTCTTTCAAATGGTGAATAGGTTGCCTATATCTATCTTTTGTGCTTTTTAGTAAAATCTGTTTTTACAAATTTTTAGTCCAAATGTTTATTTAAATCACAGTTGGCTGTGACATAGCAGCCATTAATATTTTTCTCAAGAAAATAACAAAGACCATTTATTGATTACTAGTGTTTTAGTCAGTTTAAAAGAAATTTCAATGATTTTAAATAAAAACCCTTCTTCTACAACAACAAGATGATATAATACTGGTACGATGTGAAAAAATGGTTTACTTTAGTCTAGAGTTAATCCTGAAAAATATCCCAGGAGAAACCATCTGATAACCTTAATAGTTGCTTTAAAAAATTTGACAAAGTGATTATGGATAATGGAAGAAACGAGTTATAGGTCACAGAATGTCGTCATAACTGACCAGAGGCGTTATTAGGATTGTTTAAAAACACAGTTTTATCATTACCACATATAGCTGAAATAAGTGTTATTGGAAGTAGCATTATAAGAAACTAATGAATTTTTTTTGTGAATTTTAAAAATAGTGGCAGATAATACAAAATCTTTTAATTTTGTGTTTTTTCCAACAAATTTACATTTTGCAATAACGGCTTAGTAATTAGGCATAGCTATATCCCAGCCTACTTACATTTAAATAGACATTTGGAATAAAAATATGTTAAAACGGAATTTACTTAAAAAGTATGAAAGATAGGTATAGGCAACTTATACACCATTTGAAAGAGCATTTAATTTGTCATCATGTGGTGTAAAAATACAGGGTGTTCCATTTAAAATAAGAAAGATATTGCTATTTGAGTTTCTAAAAATTGAAATTATTTTTTGATCACCCTGTATAATCTATGATCTCGATATGACCTACGTATGATAAGGCAGACTTTTCCTAATCTTGTAACAAATTTGAAAGTTTAAGGAATTTATATTGTTCAAATAAAATTAATTTAATTGCACCCCTGCATTTTGAAAAAATCAAATATCACAAAAACGAATAAAATTAGACACTTGGTACTATTAACAAACTTAAATTATTTTTATGTAGAATTTAAAACCGTCAAAAAATAAAGGGTGTTCTATTTAAAAAAATATAACTTTGATACGTCACACTTTTTTGAGAGATCCTGTATAGAGTAAAATAATTTTATACTATGGCTTTATCCGACCTGTATATGTTCCAGTATTTACTTTTTTAAAAACCCCATGGTTATCCAGCTACAGACCGTGTCGAATATGGTGGGCAACCCTGTATACATTACCCTTATTAAGAGTTTTAAAATTTATTTTTCATGTTTCAAATTAAAAATAAAACAAATTATAAATTTTAATTTTATGCTAAAGTCAGATTTAAGAACCCAAATTTCGCGGTAATGCTCATCTTATTTCTTTTTAATTTTAAAATTATATTTGCTTTAGCAATCATTTTCATTAAAACTTTTAGTAACCAACAATAATAAATTTTGTGTTTAATTGTAAAACGGCAAATTAACTCAAAAATTATATTTGAAAAATATATTTGTTTTTAAGAGTTACAGACAAAAGAAAATAAATTTGGAATATCTAATATCTCAGGGATCCCTAAACCATTTTCTCAAGTCATTACTAACAAGCTTATTTTTCGTGAGTGGCTTTATTTTGATAAGACGCCCAACTTTGTTTTTACAACAATATTTGTTGGTTGTAGCATACAGGGGTAGCAGAGAATAAATATTTGAATTTAAAAAATATCAAAAACCCAAGATGTCGTACCACGCAATTTGTAAGACAATGGATAAAAAGTTCAGTAATCTTACCAAAAAACAAAACCTTTTTTATAAAAAGTTCCGCATGGTAAAACCCAAAAAGAAAAAAATATATTTAATATGGTGCAAGTCTTATTAAAGTTTTTACTTAAAAAATACATATTTTTTCTACTCGGGTAAGAAAAAGTTTTTCGCTCACATTTTAGTTTTGAGATTCACTTTTTCGTACTAGTTCGGAAAAGTACTTTTTCCTACGACCACATGTGAAAATAGTAAATAGCACACTGTTTTCATGCATAGAAAATGCCTTATATCACACTAGTGTTGCAAAGTACTTTACAACACTAGTGTTGCAAAGTATAATATAAAGCTGTCATCGCTGTCATTGTTATTTAAAATAAATTTGGAGTTATTAGGCCGTTATTGGTTATTAGGCCGTTATTAGGATTTACATTGAAAAAGCCATGCAATATTTTTTTAATGAGGACCTTTTTAATTCTTAAATAATAAAAAACGACTAGGTAGGTGATTTTTGATATAAAAATATTGTTAAACAGTATAATATATCGCAGTAAGGAAAAGTATATATCACCCTTAGTTGATGCAAAGTTTTCAATTTTTTTCTTATTTTTTTTCTGTAATAGTACAAACAACTAGGTAGGTATTGTAAAAAGTTAACATATATATTTCGCGTAAAGACAAACAACTTTTATTGTTTTGTTGGTGAATAACTTGTGGTCGTAGGAAAAATAGTGTACATTACTTGTGTGAAAATCACTTTCTTACACGCAACAATATTCCCACTCGTGTGAAATAAGTCATTTTCCACCCTTGTAATGTAATATACTATTCCACACTATTTTGCCGCATTAGTGCAGAAAAGTACTTTTCCGCCCTACTCTTCCACACTAGTGCGAGAAATTACAAGAATATCCAACTATATTATGAGTCGCAATAAAGGTTTTTTATAAACTTTATGTTTAAAAGAAAACGTTGCCTTGGCTAAACTAATTTAAGAGGTGGAAGAAACACATTCCGAAACCAATATAGCCAAAACAAAACTCATTTAATCCACTATTAACCTGCAAAATGCTACAACTTGTACATTTATCATCAATAATAATAAGTACAAGTGGGGTATAAGGTAGTATCGTATTAAAATAAAAAAATAATAATAAAAATTTGTTTTCAAGTTTTCCTTACGCTCAGCAGCTTTAGTGAAGAAATATACTATAAAAGTTATTTTTAATTCCAAACATTTTTGTAACATATATTATTTTTTTTACAAAATACAGGTACTTAACACTTGGGTAAAAATTACATTTTTGACCAAACCCCATAGATTCACAAGCAGCAAGCTGACGTCATTTTTAAGTCATTTTTGGTCATAGGACCTCATACCACCAAAATTATGACGTCATTTTCCCCTCATTTTAATGACGTGTTTTTGACGTCGTTGAGGTGACGTCTTTTCGACGTGATTTTTTCGTCATACTAGCTTATAAAAATCTAATGACGTCATGTTTAGAAAACCTGCCAGAAAAATTGTGTTTTCAGGTTGGACAGTGTCCCGTGAGATGCGACCATGCAGTGCAAGGAAATTGCAAGCAGTAAGGAGTTTTTTCCTATTTCAATTTTCAAATAAAAAATCGTATTATTTTAGCTTTTAAAAAAAGGTATATGCGTCAATTTTTGTCATTCTAAAGACGTCATTATGACGTCATTAACGGAACGTCTTTTGTCTGTGACTTAGGGAGGTCAATTTAATGACATTTTGTCGTCATCTTATAATGTCTTTGATGACCAAAAATGACTAAAAGGAGACGTCAGCTTGCTGCTTTGGTTGATATCAGATATCAAAATATCTGATAGTTGCCTCTTAGGTTTTGGACAATGTTTGAACTTCTTATAGAAAAAAACTTTTTTTTTTAAGATAATAATAAAAAAGTTTTCTTATGATTTCAACTTACGTAGACACACTTTGTTTAGTATTTTATGTAACAAAATAAAACTTTTTTTTGCAAACTCTTAGTATAAGGTCCATAGATTTGTAAATTATGATTTTTGTTACTAAGTAATAAAATTAAATAATTTTTCATCAATTATAAAAAGTTTGTTTACTCCTCGGTGTATCATACCTTCCAAAATTATTTTTGAATTTAAAAAGCTAAGCACATCATGATACCTACAATTGTGAAAGTATTATAACAGGATATTGACGTATAATGTCAACATTGACTGAATAAACAATTTCCCAGCAACGTTAAGCGTATTTGCCCTGGAAACCTTGAAATCCAAAACTTGACAATAACAGAAACAGAGCCGAACGGCAATAACTGAGGCTAGACAACGCACTCGCAACATCCAATAGGCTGAAGGAGAACTTTCCCCAATGCCCCCGGCATGGCAACCGGATCAGATCCCCAGGGAAGGCAAAGCAAGCCCTCGGATCTTTGAGGTTGGATATTTAGAATTTGTTTGTAGTTTGATAAGTATGAATAAAAGCCAAAGATGTTTTCTATTATTGATAGGACTGTAAAAATAACAAATTATGCACCACGCTTTATATGCTGATTTTGATAGCACTTTGAACCTAAAATTAAACGTTATAGGTATTTTCCAGGAACAGTATATTTTTCCTAATGTTTATATATATATAATATATATATATATATATATATATATATATATATATATATATATATATATATATATATATATATATATATATATATATATATATATATATATATATATATATATATTCATGTTGGCAATATGTCCACCGGCCGCACTAACAATGTTATGAAATATGGCACAACATATTATACGCACAGTTTGCGATTAGCCAACTTGCAGCATATTGGCAATATGCCCATTAACACATTTTTTAAAAAAATTGTTACAAAATATTTAAGATCAATTTTCCGTGACAACTACTCTTTTGTAAGTTTTAAATATGTAAAAGTTTATTGTCAAATAACTGCCGGGTCAAATTATTTAACATTAAGCAGGAATTTTTGTACCAGTTCTTTCCCACCACTAACTTTGAAAGATGAAATTATTTCCACCGCTAAAGGAAAAGCAGAACTATTTGCTAAACAATTTGCTGCCAATTCAACCCTTAACCCTCCCGTAAATCATCCAATTCCAGCGATTACCCAGTTCCTCATAAAATGCCCGATATTATTTTTAAGGTAAAACATATTAAGCGTATCCTTTATTCCCTTAACACCAAGAAATCGTCTGGACTGGATGGCATACCAGCAATCGTTTTAAAAAAATGTGCTCCAAAACTTGCACCAATCTTACCTTGGCTCTTTCGAATATCTTACGACACAGGTATCTTTCCGGAGAGCTGGAAAGCTGCACGTGTTCAACCTATTCCCAAGAAAGAATCTAAATCTCTTCCATCTAACTATTGACCAATTTCAATTCTCTGAGTTCTTTGTAAAGTAATGAAAAAATTTATTAATTCACAAATTCTTAAGAACTTAGAAAAACACAAAATTTTGCATGACAGGCAGTATGGATTTCGCCACAAAAGATCTACAGCAGATCTTCTTTCCTTCGTATTACACTGTTGGAATAAGTCTCTTGAGTTTTTAGGTGAGTCCCAGATCGTTGCTCTTGATATATCTAAAGCTTTTGACCAGGTTTGGCATGCCGCACTTCTTAATAAACTGCCCTCCTATGGTCTTTCCACTAAACTCTGTACATGGCTCTCTAGTTATCTATCTGATCAACGTATATCAGTTACTGTGGACGGCCATTCTTCAAGCTGTCACCAAGTAAATGCTCAGGGCTCAGTTCTGGCACCAACATTGTTTCTTTTTCACATCAATGACCTTCTCTCGTCCACAACTAATTCCATTTATAGTTTCGCCGACGATTTACTCCAGTTTTCAGGTTCCTAAACCCATTACTAATCCTGACTTGGAAAACAAACGCAGAGCGATGCAGATATCTCTTTCGCAGGATCTTAATTTAATATTGGATTGGGGCGCCAAAAAGCTCGTCCATTTTAATGTATCCAAAACACAATCATGTTCCTTGTCGCGAAAAGAGTCATCAAATACAACAAAAGTTTTACAGAGCAAAGACACCTTCAATCTTATGGGCGTCACATTTAAGGATAACCTTAACTGGCATAAACACATTGTATCTATAGCCACGGAAGCTTCAAAAAGCTTGGATTTCTCTTTCGAGCCAAAAAGTATTTTTCCGCTTTTAATTTATACACTTTATATGTGTCCCAAATCCGACCTCCCTTGGAATATTGTTCTCATATATGGGGCATGGCGTCCCCCACAACCAACAAAGCATTCTTGATTCAATTCAAAGAAGAGCTATTCGTCTCAATAAGGTTCCTTAACTTACAGAAAGGCTTCCCTCTCTTGCCCATCGTCTGGCTGTGGGGGATTTATCGCTTTTTATAGGTACTTCCATGGCTTCTGCTCTGAAGAATTGTCCAGTATAGTTCCTCCACTCACGGTTCCCAACAGAGAAACTCGTCGTTCCGCGCGTATGCATCCCTATACGGTCCAACTGGACAGGCCTCGAACTTCTCACTTTGTTCGTTCTTTTATCCCTAGAGTATCTAGATTGTGGAGCCTGCTGCCCGCGGAGGTCTTTCCTTGTGTCAACAAACTCCCTCTTACCTCGCTTAAGACACCCACGGTACGTTAGTATTTAGGCTTTTAGCCTTCGTGGTTTGTCCAAAGATAAAAGAAAAATGACTAAGTAGATGGAGATTTGTAATAAATAAAATACTTCAATTTTGAATAAAGCGATAAAAATTATATTATTAGTTTAAAATAGAGATAGGTGAAGGGAAATAATATTTTAGGAGTTTTTCAAATATTCACATAGTTTTTGGTTGTTTGCTAATTTATTATTAGTTTTATAACATTACCAGCTAAATTAAAATTCTCTAGCATTGAACCTCGTTGCTTCGATCATCGATCTTATTCCCAGGGCCCCCGCGATGCGCTGGCTGTATTTATAGCAACGTGCGGCCACCTGTTTGGCCTGGACAAAAAGTGTTGTTGCCAAATCACCAATGGTTGTTTAAAGCATATTTAATATTTAATAGTGTTAATCTGTAATTATACAGGGTGTTTCAAAAACATTGACCATCACTCACTAAAAAATAATAATAAAAAAGTCCTATGTACATGGGTCCGGAAATGCATGGTTTCCGATTATAGAGAGTTGAAGTTTCATTTTTTTTAAATTTTTTTCAAATGATTTAGGAACCGGTGGTCACTTTCAACATTTTCTTTAGGTTTAAGTCAATTGTGCATTGTACAAAAACAAGAGGTTTAAATAATCATTGTGTCTTTACGATTACTTTTTTCATTACGCCGCCGAATGGGTACTTTGCACATTTTTATAAAATTAACCATATATGCTAAAGGAAACCCTAAACAAAAAAATACCAAGAGGTAGCTTTTGTGGCTTATGTAATAAGCTTCATAACTAGCGCATCAAAATTGGCAAAAGTCAATGGCGCACATAATTTTTCTCTAAATACAATTTTACAGTTACCCCGTACGCACGTCACTGCCGCAGCTGTAAGCAGATTTTTACTTAAAACTATGCACTTTATTATTACACTTTAAAGGTTCAAGTTTTATTAAAATCAGTTAAGTGGTTTTTAAGTCATTTGAAAATTAAAAAAAAATGAAATTTTAACTCCTTGTATATTGAAAACCATGCGTTTCCGGACCCATGTGCATAGGATTTTAATTAAATTATTTTTTAGTAAAGAATAACCCCACGAGCGATGGTTCATGTTTTTGAAACAACCTGTATAAACTTTGGTGTATTAGCAGGGCCGTATTAACCGTTAGAGGTGCCTTAGGCTGGAATTGCTGGAGCGCCTATTTTATTGAAAAAAAGGAAAACAATCATTTTGAAGAAGGGCGTCCTATTAAAGATTAAAAAGCCCACCCCGCCCTACAACTTTTTTAAATCTTCCCTTTCCGGCGCTTATTTTTGCATGCCGCCCTAGGCCGTAGCCTAGTCATCCTAGTGCTTAATACGGCACTGTTTATTAGATGTTTTTGGGTTTTATGGTATAATATAAAAAAAAACATATTTTTTGACAGCTCATGAAAACTTTATACCGCAAATAAGGCGTATTTTATTTCTCTCTCTCTCTCTCTCTATTTTTTTTTCTTGGTTTTGGTCCCTTCAGGTCCAATCCACCAATCTCCCCCTTCCGGACTATGCTTTCCAGGGCTTCGTCGGCGGAAAATCTGGATAATCGAGCTCGTAGCTCCCAGAAATTCCAAAAGAAAACAAATAATTCAACAATTGATGCAATGCATAAATTGTCGGCTGTCAAACCAAGATCTGCTACTGTTGTTACGTATAACCTTCACTTTTACTACTGACAGTTCCCATGGCACGCCCATCTATTTCCCACCATTTGAGAAATACCTTGTGTTCTCCACCAAACAGAATACCATCAGCTTATAGGAATCTTCGCTCACAGCGCTTAGATCCAGAAGAAAGATGCCGTCAATTTAGCGTGAATCTTTCCTTGATCCCCGAAGGTAAAAAACGTACGTACGGCACCTCTAGCCGCCACTCCGGGAAGAACTTTGTAGTCCTCTACGCACGTCCGCACTGTCCGGAGGTCAAACAAAGAGTCCAATAACGCATTTCTAATCTTCTTTTCCCGTGTTAAAATATTAACCAATGATATCGCTTTAAAATGATATCTGGCAACCCCGCTGTTAAAGAAAACATTTTTTTACGAGGCCGTTGACAGTCATGTACAGGTTTATTGTGATTTGTTGAC
Organism: Listronotus bonariensis; assembly: GCA_014170235.1. Lineage (NCBI taxonomy): Eukaryota > Metazoa > Arthropoda > Insecta > Coleoptera > Curculionidae > Listronotus > Listronotus bonariensis. The sequence goes on from JACEGR010002000.1 coordinate 25,002, forward strand.
ACAAAACGGTCAAGTGTCATCTACAAAATGAGATAGTATTCGAGATTTTCAAGTAGTATACAGCATAATAATAAAACAATTCAGGAGGTAGATACTTACATACAGGGTGTAATTTAATTGATGGCTGAAATGATTCATAGCTTATTTTAGGAAAAAAGTTCATATCAGCGGCGGCGTATCGGGGGCACACACTGTATGTGTATACCGGGTGTTGCTCCATCGAGCGGGACATAGGGAATCCCATGTAAATTTTGAAGTGGTCCAATACTGGCCCCCTACTTATTTAAGAAGAAAATATTATTAAGATTTTTTAAGAGCACAAAAAGTTGTACCCAGTGTACAAATTTCAGCTCTTCTCAGTCCGCCAGCTAAGAAATAAATTATTAGAAGTTTAAAATAAAATACCAGAAAAATTATTTAACTTCTTACTCTCAAGTTGTCAGATCAATGTTACATCATTTTTAAATAATAAACTACTCAAATCAAGAAAAAATATTATTATAAAATGGTTTTATTAGGGAAACAGTTATCGAAGAGTAGCGGACATGTTTGCAGCCTAGTTTCCCAATGGGCCAATACCAAGTAAATCTACAATAGAACGGACGATAAAAAAATTGAAACTACAGGCACAGTAATCAATAATTGCAAATGTGAAGAAAATCGACGTGAAAATCAGAGACAAATTGTACAAAACGAGAGGTATTTAGACGTGATACTTTGTGTAGAGGAGGCCGAAGGAAACATTAGCACAAGACAACTGGTGGACATTACTGGACAAGACCACACCACAATATCTCGAATTTTAAAAAGATGTAAATACCATGCTTACAAGTACGAAAGACACCAAGAATTAAGAGACGGAGACGAAATACGACGACAGGAATTTTGCTTTGATATGATGGAGAGGACAAACACGGACAGAGGTTATTTTTTACAAAATATTTGCTTTACTTACGAATGCACTTTTACATTCAACAACGAACCCAACATTCAAAATTGCCGATACTGAAGTAACGAAAACCCAAAGTGATTTGTTGAGACAAGGACTCAATATCCACAAAAAAAATAATGTTTTGGCGGGAATATTCGGCCACCATATCCTTGGACCCTTTTTCCTGGACCGAAATTTGAATGCAGACTACTTTCTGGAACTTTTAGAGTAATAAATTTTGCCTGCTTTGAACAACCTTGCTGGTGAAAATCAAGAGATTTGGTATAAAATAGATGACTGCCCAGCACACAGTGCCAGAGCTGTGCGCGAATACTTCAACAACGCATTTAATAACGACATCATATGCCAAAATATCGATGTACCAACTAGCCAACGCAACATAAGAGTTTTATAATCGTTTGGGTTATTGTCTGGCAGTTATTAGAGGAACATTTGAGCATTTGATTAAGTCCTGATATTTTCATCATAAATTGATTTCTAAATGTAGACAAATTTGTTTTATTGTCTTGCGTAACTGTGAGTGCATGTGTTGGAATTAGCTATAAACTAAAATGAAATGCGAGAATTCTTTTTAAAATTCCCGTATAAAATTGTTCAGTTTTGGCAATGAGATTATAAATTAATGATCTAAATTGTCACTGATATATCGATATGGTGTTTTTATTATTGATTTCTACAGTACATGGTGCAGAATGAGATACTACGTTGCAGAAGTATTTAAGCAGTTTACTTTTTACTGGTTGGTTGAAAAATGCTCAAATTTTCATTTTGGGTGGAACTTATTGTGCTCTTTAATAAATCCTAATAATATTTACTTTTAAAATAATAAGGGGAGCCAAGATTGGACCACTTTAAAATTTACATGGGATTCCCTATGTTCGCTCGACGGAGCAACACCCGGTATATCCTTATGTTTTATTTTTGTTTGTTAATATTTTAATAAAATAAAATAAGAGTTGATTTGCTTATCTTTGTGTTTTTAATACATACTAAATCTGTCAGTAAATTATTTATGTACTATGGTGGGTTTGGTTCGCTTCCATTTTTCTTATTCTTTTGCCCCCCTTTTTGCATCGCCACTGGTTCATATAAACATAATATGTCCTAAACGTCTCAACTTTTGAGATACAGGGTGTTAATATTTACAAGAAACCAAAAACTTCGAAAACACTTATTTTAGTAAAAACTGTTATACTAGATATAAACCTTATTCAAATAGGTTTTTAATATTTTTGTTATATAATTGGTAATTAAAAATTATAAAACCTAATTTTTAAAAGAAAAAGTTCTCGCAATGCTTTTTTATGGTGGTATTAAGTGAATTTTATTTTACTTTTCTTTTAAACTAAGCAAGACACAAAAAAATAGAAGACATAAAAGCAGTATTTATATTATTTTTTAAATTTTTTCACTCTCTATCTGAAAAGTTACCTTAGCGATTACTTTATTACAACAGTAAACTATTTTGTTGTAATTATTTAAGCACCAGCTATACAGGGTGTTTGGATATGCGTTAACAAAAATTTATGGCAGACTTTTAAATACCAATAAGACGATAGTTTCAGATCCCTGGACCATTTTCCCAAATCATTACTAACAAGTTAATTTTTCGTGTGTAGCTTTATTTTGACGAGACGCCCAACCTTTTTCCTTACAACAACTTTTGTTGGTGGTAGCTTACAGGGAAAGCAGGGATTACATATTATGTTGATTTGATAAATATCAAAAACCGGGATGACGTACCTCGCAATTTGTAGGACAATGTGGGTATTAGGTTATTTAAATATTATTTAATCAACAGAAAAAAATCAGCTTCATAGTAGTTATTTTTCACGGGATCGTTAACCATACATATGTTGGTGGTGAAATTTACATTTTGTAGAATAAATATTTTTTCGATTTATTTAAATAATTATTTTGAAAATTAACAGAGAAATCCCTGGTTGTAATAAATTTTTAATATCTGTTAAATCAGGACGTTTAATTCCTGTTACCCTTGTAAGCTACCACCAACGAAATTTGTTGTAAGGAAAAAAGTTAGGCGTCTCGTCAAACTGAAGCTACCTCCAAAAAATTAGCTTGTTAGTAATGGCTTTGAAAAATGGTCCAGGGATCTCTATGATTTTAATTAATTAAACACACTAAAAACACCTTAGTAAAGTCTCTTCAATAAACTATGTTTGGCCTAAATAATTTTTTACGGCAACTATATTTTTTTAAAATTTTTGTTAAAGGTTAAAAATATTATTAGCTGCTTTCATGGTTGTGTTTTACAGAGTAGTAACGTTAAGTTAACTTTGTCCTTTATAAAGGGTTTTAGGTTTGACGTTAAATTCTTTTTGAAAAATATATTTAGTATTTAGTTTTTAGCCCAGTATTTTTACCACGACAGCTTTTTGTAAAGAAACCTATATTTTTAAAATGGCCGGGTATTTTAAATTTTGTTAAAAAATTATTATTCCACATACTTTGATTTTTCTGTGTCTGATCGCTTTTTTTTAACTTTGTTAATCGAGAGTATTAAATACGTTTTTAATTTAAATCACTAGTTCATAACTGGTGATGTACATAGATACCTCCACTCTTAATAGGTTATACATCGACAAATAAATAATATTTGTAATATGTAGCTACGGGTTTAGCTGGCAATCAAAAGGCATATTTTCTTATAAATTTTGTTTCCCTTGAATATATTTATTGTAACAACCAAAGTATTTTCAAAAGGCTCTTTATTCGAAAAGTATTTGTTTGGTAATCAAGACCATGACATTATGGTTTAATTCTCCTTATTGGATTGTTTTACAAAAAAGTAATAATTGCGGTAAAATTAAGGTTTATATATTTTTTTGTCGCTGAAAATCAGGACAAAAGTTAGAACCGCAGAACTGACCCGAACCAGCTATAAAAATTATTTAAGTCATTACCTATTAGATTATGATATACCTTTTGACTTCTACTCTCTGTTAGGGTTATTACTTATTAAGGTATGATATACCTTTTGTTTCCTTTTAAATGAACCTTTAGTTAAATGATACAAAAAGAAGCTAAATAAAAACACTATATAACGAAGTTTCTAAGATTTATATAAAATAGTAATAATAATTTATGAATCAAAATAAATAATTTTTACTTTAAAATAGCGACAAATATTTAAAAAATACCCGTTTGTTCCCTAAGTTTCGTATCGTAGTTAGAAAAGAGCGTTTATATTAAAGTAATGACATAAACATGTTTTAACAGAGTTTTAAAATATTTTAAAACAAATTTGTATTAAACATTTTGCGTTTTATTAAAGTATCCTAAAATTAAAGAGGATTTTTTTATCAAAATTATATTCAATAATAAAAATTAAATATGCTTTAACTTTTTCAATTCTATCTACTATTTTTGCAGTTTTCAAAGTCCTAATAAATTTCTCATCGATTTTGTACACAATATTTAAAAAGTTATAGTTTAAACTTTACCACTTTCTGGTTAAAAATAACACATGGTTTTACAAGTAATATTTGTTCAAATAATTGTATGCTTTAATGCAAAAGTATTTTGTTGCAAAGTTATCAAATCTAATCCCACTATTTCCAACAAGAACAAAATAATTTTGCCTTTTAGGTGCTGTCAGTGTTGTGGCTAACAAACTGAAATTTCACTTTAATTTAGTAATTTACATATTAGTAATTAAATGGGGATTTTACCTGGCATCCCAGAATGCCTTAGAATGTAATCTTAATCCGGGACAGGTATAAGCAATTAGGACTGTCACCAAATCTGTGTATCAACCAGAATGTAAACTGACACCGTGTAGATAAATTTATGGTATAAACCGTCTAAACAGCTTAAATCATCGGTTTAAAGGTAAAATTCGGTACAGTATAGAAGGAACAGTTTAAAAATGTAAATTCGGTGCTCTTTGATAAGAAAAAAATCACAAAAAGTTTAAAGCAAATAAATGGGCATGCTTGTCTTCGCGGCCGCCTTTGCTATATTTCTTTTATGAAATGCCGGTTGATGCAGCTGGTCATCGCACTATGGGATAGAAATTAATTTTTTGGTCAAAATTCTGAAACTTATCAGTCTAACTTAAAATAAGGTGCTTTTTATTGGAAAAATATTATAAATTATTACAAATGCTTTTTGGAAAACTAAAACTTATTATATGTTATTATAAATTTACACCCCCTTACCATTTTTATTTTTTATTGTATAAAATAAACTAAAATGTCAGCCTGTTTGGTTAATTCGGTAGTATTCTAATTAGTAATCCGATGATTAGTATCTCATATGATATACAGGGTACGACAATAGGTATGATTTTTTAAATGGAATACCCTGAATATTATATCACCACCAAAAAATCTTTTGAAATGCTTTAAAAAATACTACATTTGATGTGTCTATCTCAATTAGTTTTGGAAATATGACCATCCAAATCTGATAAATAATTTTAAATTATTCTTAGAAGCGTAATAGAGATACATCTTCCCATTTTTTTTTAACGTATAAAATAAATAAAAAACACTGTTTTGTTGGGTAGATTCTGTAGAATCCATATCTTTCATCAGAATGCTTTTATCTTTTAGGATATACAGTGTAGGACAAAACATATTAAATTTTAAAATGGAAAACCTTTGAATTATAAAAAAATCTTGTATCTGTCCTTACACTCAGAAGTAGCAAAAAGTAGGAAGGCAATTGTAAGTACAAAAACTGATAAAGAAAAAGGTAAAAATCTTTGACAAAAGTAGCGAGACTTCGCGAGACTGCATCGGAAACACAACAATAGCTCTTATTATTTAAACTCTTTTACTTTTTTTAGTAAACAAGGCTAATAATAAACTAAGTAGATTAAATGTTGTATATGTATGTTTACTTAAAATACATTTTCAAGTTTCCTATTACCCCAATAGAAGTCGTCATATCCTTTTATAATTTTGCGTACGTGTAGTTTGGAGTATCTACTTTGAAATACATAGCATGAGCCATTAAAATTTCAAAGTTGGCCAAAATAATGGATTTCTATCCCATAGTGTATCGGCGCGTCGCTGTAAAGGATAGCGGCGCCCTTGTATAAAATAGTCCGATTGCAGGCGGCCTTTTTATGTTTTTTTGTATTATTTTCAAAGGGTACCGAATTTGCGTTTTAAAAATGTTCTTACTTAACATTTTTGCTAAGAAAATAGTTAAGCAAATCTAAGTCACGTGCCGTAAGTTTATTACACAGGATGTCCGGAAATTACGCGTTGGGATTTCTGTGGACGATTCTGCACGAAAAATTAGTGCAACAAATTTCTATACAATTTTTTTGAAAACTCAAAATTAACGAAGAGACCGCCAGAAAAAATATTTTTATTGGTAATTTTCTAGAAACCTGCGGCAACCCCTATTTTGACAAAATTTGGTATACAGGGGTTTTTGAAGCGCTGATCACGAATCTGAAAGATTTATTTGGCGGAAACGTCTCGTTCTTGAGATACTTACCATCAGACGTAAAATTTAAACTAATCCTAGTTTTACAATATTCCCCTTCTTTTTGCACACAATTCTTGATTTAAAGCAAAAGTGGCACACAATATTTGATTTTTACCTTTTAAACCCCGTGTTTTTCGTATTTTACATTATTTTTGCATTAAATTGCATAGATATACTTTGACTTATTTTAATCCCAGTGGGCCATGAAGCCCTATGTGTATGAAGGGTTGCCGCTTTATCAAAGAAAAGCAACGCAATTTAATACAAAAATAATGTAAAAAACGTAGGAAAACGGGGTTTAAAAGGTGAAAATCAAATATTGTGTGCCACTTTAGCTTTAAGTCAAGAATTATGTGCAAAAGAAGGGGGAATATAGTAAAAATAAGCTTAGTTCAAATTTGACTTTGATGATGAATATCTCGAGAACAAAACGTTTCCGCCAAAAAATCTTTCAGATTTGTGATCAGTGCACCAAAAACCCCCGTATACCAAATTTCGTCAAAATCGGAGTTGCCGCAGGTTTCTAGAAAATTACCTTTTATTTTTGATTTCTGAATAAAAACATCTGATAAAAACCGCTGCATGCTCCGAAAATCAAAAAACACTGATCAAACTTTAAATAAATTCTAGGGAATTCTAGGGTATACGAGGTAGGTGCAAATTAACAAATAGGACAAAGAAGAAAATTACCTTTATTTTTGGACTTTTTGGAAAAATATTAAAAACTTCTTTAGATAAAAAGGTTATGTCATATTTTTAAATCAGAGCCTCCTATTAAAAAAATTGAGGAATGACCCCACTTTTCCAACGTACCCTGTATACCTGTCGTAAATAAGCCTTATTGCCCTTAAATTTAAAAAAAATGTTAAAGCTTATCATTTTTACTTTGTAAAAACGTTTTTACTTCTTAAAAATATAAATTTATTTATATGCTTCTTTAGTAATATAACTTACTAATAAAAGTAAAAAATATATTATTATTATATATATATATATATATATATATATATATATATATATATATATATATATAATAATAATAATATATTTTTTACTTTTATTAGCTTTGGTATTCTTAAAGTATTTAAGTACATTTAGATCACTTTAAAACAAAAGTGTAAATTTTTGCTTTTTTCCTGGCCTAATAGGGCTAAAATTTAAAAGCCCCTTTTGATTAATGTTCCTTATCATTTTTACTTTGTAAAAACGTTTTTACTTCTTAAAAATATAAATTTATTATTATGCTTCTTTAATAATATAACTTACTAATAAAAGTAAAAAAAAGATTTAAATAAATTTAAAATTTTTAATGCTTTTTCCATGAAACAAAAATGATTAAAACATTATATTAAAGTAAGTAATAATGGAGAAATCCATTAACTCGCAAATTCTTAGGTATTTAGAATAACATAAAATTTTACATGACAGGCAATACGGATTTCGTCACAAGAGATCTACAGCAGATCTTCTTTCCTTCGTTTCACACAACTGGAACAAGTCTCTTGAGTTTCTAGGTGAGTCCCAGATCGTTGCTGTTGATATATCTAAAGCTTTCGACCAAGTCTGGCATAACGCACTTCTTAATAAACTTCCCTCCTATGGTCTTTCAACTAAACTCTGTACTTGGCTCTCTAGTTATCTATCTGATCGACGTATATCAGTTACTGTGGACGGCCATTCTTCAAGCTTTCACCAAGTAAATGCTAGCAGTCTTTCAGGGCTCAGTTCTGGCACCAACATTGTTTCTTCTTCACATCAACGACCTTCTCTCGTCCACAACTAATTCAATTTTTAGTTTCGCCGACAATAGTACCCTTCACTCCAGTTTTTAGGTTCCTAAACCCATCACTAAACCTGAATTGGAAAACAAACGCAGAGCGATGCAGATATCTCTTTTGCAGGATCTCAATTTAATATTGGATTGGGGCGCCAAAAATCTCGTCCATTTTAATGCATCCAAAACACAATCATGTTCCTTTTCGCAAAAAGGGTCATCAAATACTTATCCTTTACTTATAAGCGGCCAGGTTTTGCAGAGCGGGGACACATTTAACCTTGTGGGCCTCACGTCAAAAATAGGTAGTGTCCCTATACAAAAACCTGTAATATGCGCTAATAAACAACCGTTAAAAAGACTGTTATATTGCCCGAAATAGGTTAATTTAAGAATAATAAGAAAGCGTCTTAAAAAGGTAGCAGATAATTAATGGGCAATGCGCATTGCTATTTTTAACGTTTAAGAAAATGTAGACAATGCTATGCGGCGGAAACGCTAAAAAAATAAATCTAAATACCAGCCTAGTTTTCTTTACAAAAAATAATGACCTACCATAAACATAAATGTAAAAAAGGTAAACCAAGTTCATTACCAAAATTATGCTTAGCTGTAGGCTTCGCCGCAAAAAAATGGAGATCCAAATGAGTGCCAAGTACGGCACAAAATCCAAAAGTGTATGAGATTTTTAGGTAGGTTAGATGTCAGCCAGTTTTTATCAGAATTAAAAAAATAATTTGTTGAATATTTTTATAAAATGATAATTGTAATAAAAAACTTTTAACACCCCGTAGTTCAAAAACTAAAACGTTTAGGACATATGTTTATATAAAGTTTTTTCTTATATTTTGTTGTAAAATCGTTTGGTTAAGTTTGTCGGTTGAGTTACTGGACACCCTGTATGTATGTAGGTAATTTGATTGAAATTGATGAAAACTTTGATGTCTATTGGTGCCTTAACGTTGAGGTTTATTGACTTAAATAAAGTGTACCTTATTTTTTAAGTTTTTGATTGTCTATAAAATGGCGCCCTCAGCTTTGCAATATCTGTTAAAATAAAAAGGTGTGATGTAAATAAATTTTAAGTTTTAGGTAAAGTGCCCTCTGGCGGTATTTACAAAAAGTATTTTTGTCCTAAAATTTTAGAATGTGCAAAGCTCGATTTGTGTGCCAAATATCAACTGGATTGGTTAAAAAATAAATGCAATATGTCGAAAAAACCAAAATTAAAATTGAACTGTGACGGCTTGTAACTCGAAAACGAATGACATTTTGAAAAAAATGTTTTATTACCCTTATTTGTCAAGTAGAATCACCCCCTTAAGTTTCGTGATCGATTTTTGAATCACCTACACACTATATCTAGTTATGAATAAGATTTTTATGTAAGTAGTAATAAATTATTTTTAAAACCTTTTACATTAAACAGGAAAATATTAAACATATTTAAAAGTAATTTTACCTAGATTTTTAGTTGTTGATTAGTAAGTTATTAAACCATCCCACACAAGCTTAAACCTCCTACAAAACCTCTTGGGATAAGAAATAATCTTATTAATATTAAAGACTTTATTAGGTATTCTATTACAAGACAAGTAACACCCCAAGCCTAACAATTATTATAGGAGTTAATACTATTGACGTGGGTTTTGTAGCATATACAGTGACCAGCATAAAGGGTGGACCTTACATTACCGCAACAAACCCGTAGCCGTGCGGTTTTCCGGCGGGCGCCCTTTTGACACCAAATTGTGTTTGTACCTGGGGTAATCGAAGGGTTAAATTATGTTGCAAGACATTTCGACACCGCGCAGAGTAGGTAGGCAAGCCCCAGGTAGGTACGGCGCGACAGGGTAATAATAAAAATATACAAAATAATAATAAATGCACGAATATTATTATTATATTCCTGGGTATTGGTTAGGAGTTCTATATAAGTACTGGATCTTTTAAATAAAATTCAATGAGCCAGAAGCCACGGTCAGGTTAGATCTGGTCAGCAAAGCCTTTTTTTTAATCGTGTCTATTCATAAATATAATATTTAAAAAAATTGCGTTTCCGTAGCCTATGATGCCTTGACCGCACAAAATTTTTAAATTTTACCATTTAATAATAATATAATATAAGCACTCTAGAGAAATTTTTGCCTATTTGTGTCTATTAAAATAAATAAATTAATTATTAATTTTGGTATTTTATTTCGGCCCTTCGGCCCTATTTATTTGGTGTTGATTAGTCCTGTAAGATGAAAACGGACCTTTGGGTCTGATGTCGAAAATCCATGAAATTTTAGTCACTACCTGCTTGGTGTTAAAATGTCTTCCACCCGCGTATTCCTAGTGAAAGGTAGGGGAATGCGGTGCAAAAGTTTTGTATTTTATTAAACTGCAGTAATATAAGTCAATTATACCTTTATATTTCACCTGAGTATAAAATAAACTTTTACAAATAAGGTAATAAAAAATATAATGCAATAGTCTACTCAGGCAAAACACACAGGCTTTTAAAAAAACAGATGGAATGCCATCGGGCCCATGAGAACATTTAGTTTTTAATTGACTTATTTTATCAAAAACATCAAATAGAGTAATATTCACAGTACTCATATTAACTTTATTAGTTTCCCTGTATGAGGACACGACACACTCCTCCCTAGCATAAGAAGCATAAAAATTTTCAGCCACCATGTTTTTTCCCAAAAACATAGTATTGGGATACGATCCAGAACTTCTGGAATCATTTACATATCGCCAAAAGGCAGCCGAGTTTTCTGTTAAGTCATTTTTCACACGGACTAAATAATTATTATAACATATTGAATGCAGTCGTTTAAATCTATCTCTTAAAGTGGCAAACTTATGATAAGCAGCCTGTGACCTGCATTCTTTGAAAACCCTATCTGCCATCTTTTTTCTATTATAAGATTTTTAATTCTCCTGAAAAGCATCCAGGAAAATTAAGGGATATTTTCTTTGTTAGCTGCTTACAGCAGCTGTAAGCACTTTCATTTTTTTGACAAATCAATGACGTCAGTCTTACAGCAGCTCACAGCGGTTGATAGCGGCCTTGGGAAATGTCTAACCACTGTCTAACAGGTTGAAAAAACAAATAAGGGGAAATATAGCCAAATTTGAGGTTAAAAGTCAAACAAAATTGACTAAATGTATATTAATAACAATAATAATAGTATGTGTGGGAAACCATGTAAAGGACTAATTTTCTTTTTTTATTTTAAAACGAGAGTTACCATTTTTTAGTTTATACTATTATTTTTTTAATGTCATTTGTCATTGGCGGTAAGCGCTTTTATTTTTTCAATTCACATTATAATGACGTCAGCTGTTAGTCAAGCTTGTTAGCAGCTCTAAGACAGAAGAATAAGAAAAATATCCCCTTAGTTGATTGAATCGCTCGCCCGGCACAAACATGGCAATGACATCAAATAAAATCTGATAAATATTTGCCACACTAACATTCACATCAGATGTACACAGACCAGAATTCCACAGTTTTAAGGTTTGGCAACATATACACACATCAAGTCCTGCACCGTAGCACGTCCGTGTCTTGGTTTTAAAATGTACCATTCTTATCAAATTCCGTATGCTTAATATAAAAAAATAAAATTTTGGCAAGCTCTCATATCAACAAAAATATCGCAGAGACTTTAAACTTGGTAGTTGTAATGACGGTCAAAAAACCTTTAAAATGAAGTATCACTGGAGCCCCATTTCCATTTAAAATTTTGGGGGTGAGTCTCACCTCTGCTAAAGGGCTAAAGTTCAGGGAGTTAAAGGGGCAAAACAATGTTTCTCCCTAAAATAAAAATTGACGAGTCCAAGCGTTTTCCCTTATTTGACCTAGGGTGCCCAAAATTAGCTCTGTTTGGTTTTCAAAGAACACTCTGTATTTTAAAAATCCGTAATAATATGATCTTATAAAGCCTAGTTCACGATTTTCATCCAATTAGCTTTGTAATTTGATTCATTCTTTCTTTGTACGTAATAATTTAAAGCCCAGCCGTATAACAGGGACAGCATTGTGTCCTTCTTTTAACGAATCGTAATTGGGGAATTCGTTTTTTCACTATGCTGCATTAGTACGATGCATTAAAGTTTTTCGCTTCGGTTACAGGCTGCTTTGAAAAAATAAAATTAGCAAAAATTGGATTTTCGCGTGAATAGTTTCAAATAATGATAGAAGGTTCGAAAAACGCGTCCAGTGAATTCAAGTTTTACAGTATTTAGTGGTGGAGTGTGAGTTTTTTCGATGTTCAGATATGTCAGTAGTCACTACACAAATTGTTAAATGGGGATTGTTGACAGAGATTTTAAATTTTTTAATCCAATCTATTAAATTTTATATGAAAAATGTATATCGCACTACACGTTAATTATTGCTTGTTTTTGAGATATTAGGTTTATTTCTATTTGACGGTTGCACCGTTCCGGTTTTTTCTACTAGCCCTGTATGCAATGCCTTTATTACTTTAATTAGCATCGTTTATACGACTTTAATTATAGTTCTACAGCCGTATTACAAATAGTTTTAGATTAGATGCTGACGACGCGACGTAGGGAAAATATTCAGGCCCGCAATATTTGTTTTAGAAGTTGAATTAACAAACGTTGTGTTTCATTACTAGAGGTATTTGAACAATTTCTATTAGAGAAACATGGGGTGTTTTCTGGTAATTTAAAAACGTTTGGATTGTTTTTAACAAAAATGGATTTAAATTATTGCTTTTAAAAACATGTTATATAAAAACAGGCGTACAGGGTTTTTATTAGGGCTGGCAAAAACCGGAAAAAAACAAAACCGGTTAACCGAATATTTAAAAACCGGTATTAAAAACCGAAAAACTGAAAACGGTTTTCAAAACCGATACACCGAAATCGGTTTATAAAACCAAAAACCGTCTTTAAAACCGAAAACGGTTCTCAAAACCGAAAAAGGCTTTTCTAAACCACAGTTAACAGAAAATCAGAAACTAATTATTCTCTATTAATCGTTTTTGCGTTGATTACGGATTTCCCCATGAGCTGTGGTGTTAACTGATAATCATTATTCATCCTAGAATATTCTTCAAAAGAAATTGGTTAAATATAAATAAGAATAAAAATATAACATCCCTGTTAATAAAATGCAAGATTCTAAAAGGTGATGTAATAATTCCATACATACATACATAATTTATTTTTTCCTCTTTATTAAAAATTAGGTATTCTATTTTCGGTGTTTTTCTTGGTTTATTGGTTAATAAAATAACAGAAAAGGAAAAGTGGTGATTTTTAAATTTTAATTTAGTGTATTATTATAGTAAGTTCTAGTTTTATATAAACCGCAATCAACCAAAAACCTATTAATTGATATTTGAAGAACCGCTTTTCGATTTCGGTCCGATTATCCAAAAACCGGTATTCGAAAACCGATTAGCCGAAAAACCGGTTTTTGAAAACCGCTTTTTTAAAACCGATTAACCGATATTCGAAAACCGGATTTTCAAAACCAGTTAACCGGTATTCGAAAACCGATTAGACGAAAAATAGGTATTTAAAAACCGCGTTTTTAAAACCGGTTAACCGATATTCGAAAACCGGATTTTCAAAACCGGTTAACCGGTATTCGAAACCGGTTTTCGAATTGCCAAAACCGCGGTTAACCGAAAACCGGTTAACCGAAAAACCGGTTTCGGTTGCCAGCCCTAGTTTTTATTTATATTTTAACACCCACTTAAAGCGATAACTTAAAATTGTAGAAAAAAACCTCTTTTATTAAGTTTTATACATTTTTTTGCCTCTTGTTTTTTGTGCATAATGGTAATGTATTATACAGGGTGTCCCATAAAAAAGCTTTTTTTTCCACCCTGTATAATATCACCAGTATCACCGTTAAAAAAAAATTTAAAAGAGCTTTAAGAAAACACCGCATTAGGTACATCTAACTTTATTACTTTTGGAAATATGGCCATTAAAATCAGCCACACTTTTCAGTTCGCCTGGTAGGTACTTGTGCTCATCGAAAACGCCTGTCAATTTTTTTTTCAAACCTAACTAGGAATGAACTAAATTTTAGACAAATTTCAGGCTTATAGCTCCAAGTTTTTTATTTTTTATTATTTTTGTAAACTTTCAAAAATCTACAGGGTGATGATGTGTACGGCTGATGCCTGCCAGGTGATGATTTTCCTACTTAGCATGCTATGATTTATTACTATATAAATTTCCAGCTTTACAGGTCTAACATTACTCGAAGGGTTTACTAAGGCTGGAACTGGACACTCCATTCGACTAAATCAACCAAATCCATGGGCATCTCCATAAATTCAGCTATGACATTCGACCGAGTTTACGTGTAGCATTCAATAGGTCGTTTTTTCCCCAAAGTAAACATATTTTTCGTAATAGTTCTGGTAAAAAGGCGGCCTTCTAAACGTCATTTTCTTTCCCAAAAACCCTTAGCAAAAATTAGTAACAAAATGTTCAAATTAGTTATTTCTTTTACGGTTTAAAATAATGACAATGACATAACTCATAAATTTGATTTCGATCGAAAATTGTAAATCGAATCGAGAATCAAACGTCGCGTCACGTCGTGCCTAATCGTATTCTGGACTCTCTCTCTCTCTATTTTTTTCTTGGTATTGGTTCCTTCAGGTCCAATCCACCACTCTCCCCCTTCCGGACTATGCTTTCCAGGGCTTCGTCGGCGGAAAATCTGGATAACTGAGTTCGTAGCTCCCAGAAATTCCAAAGAGGAAACAAATAATTCAACAATCGATGCAATGCATAAATTGTCGGCTGTCAAACCAAGATCTGCTACTGGTGTTACGTATTACCTTCACTTTCACTACTGACAGTTCCCATGGCACGCCCAACTATTTCCCGCCATTTGAGAAATACCTCGTGTTCACCACCAAACAGGATACCATCAGCTTATAGGTATCTTCGCTCACAGCGCTTAGATCCAGAAGAAAGATGCCATCAATTTAGCGTGAATCTTTCCTTGATCCCCGAAGGTAAAAAATGTTCGTACAACACCTCTAGCCGCCACTCCGGGAAGAACTTTGTAGTCCTCTACGCACGACCGCACTGTCCGGAGGTTAAACAAAGAGTCCCGTATTCTGGACTATAAGGTTATAAATTAAACACATAAACATTCGATACACTCTTAACTGGCGTACAGATTTGCACACGCATACGTTGAGTGAAGACACATACACATGCGTGTGCAAATGTAGACGTCGCTCTCGTGGCTTTTCGCCGCATGCGTTGCTTCTCGCGAATGACTTGAGCGCGCATGTCGCGAGCCAGCCTGGTGTCGGTTTTTCGAACGCTTCAAAGAAACATGCGTATGCGTTCGCGCTCAGTTTGGACACAAACAATCGTCTGTTGTTGTATTCTCGGGATTTTTGTAGTAAAAGTTTTTGTTTATTGATTAAAATGGAGTGGTCCAATGAAGATTGCCTGGCGCTTATTGACCAGTATGAAAAATATCCCATATTATGGGATACATGACATGTATGTGTGCATCCTTTCGGTGCTCTTGCTGGAGCGCCGTGAGCACGCACGCATACGTAACAATAAAAATTTCCGACGTATGATCTGAGAGCGCACGGCTTGAGCACACATGCGTGTGTGTAGTTACTCAGCGTATGCGTGTGCAGATCTGTACGCGGCTTTATGGTCTATTTCAGGAAAGAAATTGCAAAACCACATAAAATTATGTGTCCCTAATGAAATTAATAATTTTACCGTTTAGTTGGGATATAACTAGCCCTAAATACATAACCATAAATATTTTATATGTCCTCGTAAACTTTTATGGCCTCCTTTCTAGTTTATGCCACAACATAACACCTGTTCGATTTTAGGGATCAGGGTCCCCAGATAGTCATTGGTGGGTGGCGATGTCTTTATTGTTCCATTGTGTATTATCAGACTGTACCCTTGTCAAACTGTCAAGAGCAGTCTGGGGACAAATTGTTCCTTTTAAAAATTTGTAAGGTAAATAATTTAAAAGCCTTTACTTACAAAATAATATATTATATAGCGTGTTTGGAAAATGCGTTAGGAAATTTTAAAGGGGTCATTCTGCAATGAAAAATAATGTTAGTAAGTCCTTTGACAAAAAGTTCAATTTTTATTTTGGTTTTTCCGCCATATTGCATTTATTTTTTAACCAATCTAGTTGACATTTGGCACACACATCGAGCTGTGCAGATTCTAAAATTTTAAGACAAAAGTACTTTTTTAAATACCGCCAGAGGGCACTTAACCTGAAACTTAAAATTTATTTACATTATAACTTTTTAGTTTGACAGATATCGCAAAGCTGGGGGCGCCATTTTTAGACAATCAAAAACTTAAAAATAAGGTACTCTAGTATTAAAGTCGATAAACCTCACCGTTTAGGCACCAATAGACATCAAAGTTTTCATCAATTTCAATCAAACTTCCTACATACATACAGGGTGTCCAGTAACTCAATCGACAAACTTAAACATGTTAAATATAAAAACAGTGTATTCAAAATACCTGACACCCCATCTAAAATAGGGATCAAAACCACAGATAAGACAAGAAATTTACATTATCTTGACATCATCTATTAAGGGGTAATTATAATTATGAGGTATTAGTTGGCACTTACTTGCTTTGCAAGCATCTTCTAAGTTAGTTAAAGAGGTTTTGCATCTGACAAGTTATTAATCAATTAATTAAACAAATATTTATTTAAATGACTTGATATGTGTAAAGCGGTCAAGGTTTTTTAATTTATAGATCAAGTAGTTTGCATAAGTACTTGAAAAATGGGTACTTGTTATTGTGGTAGGAGAGCTCAAGATGGGATTTCAGGATTTACTACAGCGCGGAAGATCAAAATACCTGAGGATACCTTGTACCCGGTTAAGTATTTTCACCATATATAAGCCCCGTTTACAGGGACGATCATAAAAAACAAAAATATATCCATCAGAAATTGTCGAGCGCGTCAGATTAAGATAGGGTAAGTTAATTACATGCTGAACAGTGCATATTCCACTAATCTGACAATTTAAGAGTGACGTAAAGAAAACATTATATTGAGGAAAATAATTAAAGAATAACGAAAAATATATATTCCTGACACGATCCGAATGATTTCCACACATAGATAACCTACATTTAGATCCGCAGTGGCAAGAAGCATTTTTCGGATTTTTACGACCTCGCGCAGTGTGTGGACGAACATGCGCGAGTAAACCATTTTTTTACATCCTACCAGTATTATATCATCTTGTTGTTGTAGAAGAAGGGTTTTTATTTAAAATCATTCAAATTTCTTTTAAACTGACTAAAACACTAGCAATCAATAAATGGTCCTTATTATTTTCTTAAGAAAAATATTAATGGCTGCTATGTCACAGCCAACTTTAATTTAAATAAACATTTGAACTAAAAATTTGTAAAAACAGATTTTACTAAAAAGCACAAAAGATAGGTATATGCAACCTATACACCATTTGAAAGAGTATTTTATTTGTCATCATGTGACGTAAAAAAATACAGGGTGTTCCATTTAAAATAAGAGAGATATGGCTATTTGATTTTCTGAAAAATTTAAATTATTTTTTGATCTTCCTGTACAATATTTGATCTCGATTTGACCTACGTATGATATGGCAGACTTTTTCTAATCTTGTTACACATTATAAAGTTTAAAGTGTTAAAAGTGTTAAAGTAAAATCAATTTTATTTTACATCTGCATTCTTTAAAAAAATCAAATATCACAAAAACGAATAAAATTAGACACTTAGTACTATAAACAAACTTGAGTTATTTTTTAAAGTAGAATCTAAAACCGTCATGAAATATAGGGTGTTATATTTAAAAAAATATAACTTTGATACCTACGTCACACTTTTTTGAGCCACCCTGTATAGATTAAAATAATTTTATACCGTGATCTTATCCGACCTGTATATGTTCCAGTATTTACTTTTTTAAAATCCCATGGTTATCCAGCTACAGACCGTGTCGAATATGATGGGCCACCCTGTATATATATAAATATTACATAAAAAGAACATTTTTAATTTAGTATTAATTAACATAGCCCTGTTTATAAGTAGTGTACCTACTATGCCAGTGTTAATTTGTATTTTATTATTTGATTATGTCCGAAATTTGATTTTCTTTTCTTTTAGTAAATAATTAAGTATTATTAGTGTTTTTTTTTTTGATAATCTCGTGCACCCCCATTAATATTAACACGTCCTTCCCAAATAATAATAATAATAATTCTTTATACCTTTTTACAAAAAAAAAAAATTAAACAAAAAATTATTTACCTTTAAATCCCCAAAGTGCTTCGCCAACTTTATTAAATTAAAATTTGCTTGCAAAAAGTATAATATATTTAAAATATTTTTAAACGAAGCCGAACTCCTTAATGTGGAAAAAACAAAAGTGTTATCCTCTTAGCAGCTTTACTTTTACTTTAATGTACTCCTTGACTAATTTAGATTTACCCTTATAAAATTTATAACAGCAAAAAGACTTAAGGAAAAAGTTTTAAAAATTCATGTTATATAAAAAAATTCACATAATAAAAACCTAAGATAGTATAGTAAACAGACTATCCACGGATGGGGTTTACAAGAGGACAAATGGATAAATAAATAATAGTTTTAAAAACTAAAAAAACACGCTTTTATATGCAACCGAACTAAAAATTAGAAAATAATTTTTCATTACAAAGAGTTTGTATTGCAGTAATAAAAGGTCAAACAATGAATCATAATTATATACCTCAAAATAGAATTATAATAAAATTTAAGATAATAACAGAATAATTCACTTTAGAGTAAAAAGCGTGGGGTGCATTTTACTATTTTTTCATAACTTTTCCCTCATAGATATTTACAAATGAAATAATTATAACATTTAATACAGGGTGATTCAAAAGTAAGCGGCATCCTTTCAGAAGCGTAATTCTTGCATAAAAATAAGGCAAAAAGTTTCTATAAACATATGGCCGAAAATGCATATTAAGGGAGCTACAACCCTTTGAAAGTTACTGAAGAAATTAGGTTTTTATTTAATATCTTTATGATTAAAAAAGGAAGTTTTTGAAACTTTTCAAGGTTATATTTTTTTAGTGGCCAATTTTATGGTGAAACCAATTTTTCGCCTTGACGCTTCTAAGGGGTGGTTTTTAAGGGTGTAGGGAATAAAACCCTCACTAACTTTTCCCCTTTATAAGATTTTAAACTTTTGATAGCTTTTTCTGAAAGTCCAATGATTTTTACCAAAAAAGGTACTCTTGCCTCAAGTCGCTAGGGGCAATAGTTTTCGAGAAAATCGCGCGTAAACACTTCAATGCAGGATTGACCCCTATTTTCATTTGAAAAAAAATTTTTTTCAATTTTTAAAATAAAGGCTTTGTAGCTTTTAATAAGACGAACAAAAAGTTCTTATAAACATGTGTCTGAAAATGCTTCCTAAGGGAGCTACGCCCTTTGAATAGGACACCCTAAAGACGATGTTTACTCAAAGGGTTGTAGCTCCCTTAATATGCATTTTCGGCCATAGGTTTATAGGAACTTTTTGCCTTATTTTTATGCAAGGATTACGCTCCTGAAAGGATGCCGCTTACTTTTGAATCACCCTGTATATTAAGCACCCCACGCTTTTATTCTGAAGCAAATTATTCTGTTATTATCTTAAATTTTATTATAATTCTATTTTGAGGTATATAATTATGATTCATTGTTTGACCTTTTATTACTGTAATACAACCTCTTTGTAATAAAAAATTATTATTTTCTAATTTTTAGTTCGGTTGCATAAAAAAGCGTGTTTTTTAGTTTTTTAAACTATTATTTATTTTTCATTTTTTAGTTCGATATATCAATTAGTTTTCTGCGGACATGTATTATTGAAATGTTTCACGAACTATTTCGCAATCTAATCATTTCATTTAAAGCTTTACTGTTGCATGGGGTTTCAGAACGCAACTACTCCGAACAAGTTTCTGTCAGCCTTATGCTGAGAGTACGTCCGAAACTGCACGCATGCGCAGATTGCGCACTAGCTATTTCTCTGTTACTCTCCTACAGTAAATCTTTAAAGGAATTTATTTATCCTGGCGATCCTAATCGGGATAACGGGATACTGTTTGCAGATTATTGCATTGTGATGGGTCCTTGATACGTGTGCAAAGTTTCAAAGAAATCGAATCGCTCGATGTTGGTGAAAATTAAGCTTAAAGATTCCGTTACATACATACATACATACAACCCAAGCTAATAAAAGCGTGTTAAAAATTACATTTTTTCTTAAAACAACAATAATATAGTTATTTATTAGATAAGTGAGTTATATTACATATAAGTCACGCAAGAAAAGTTTAAGGTAATTTTCTTAAGTGACTTATATGTAATAACTCACGTGTCTAATACAAAATTTTATCCAACACTTTCGTATAAATCGTTTTTAATATCGAAAATAATTGGAAAACGTCATCCATTATTTGTTACTTGTCATTGTCAACACCAGCAACAAAATTTTGTATTTTTGGAAAGCAAGCTTGTTTGGTTGTAATGCATTTTGTTGGTAACTGCGGGTTTGTTAAAGTCTATAATTCACTAGTGAGCTAAAGGGTACTTTAGCTCACTAGTGACTTATAGTACACTTTATATCCTCAAAATCTGATCAATTATGTAGATATTATATGTACGTGTTGGATAATGGTTATTTATTAGATAAGTGAGTTATATTACATATAAGTCACGCAAGAAAAGTTTAACTCTCGAGCCCGAAGGGCGAGAGAGGTAATTTTCTTAAGTGACTTATATGTAATAACTCACGTGTCTAATACAAAATTTTATCCAACACTTTCGTATAAATCGTTTTTAATATCGAAAATAATTTGAAAACGTCATCCATTATTTGTTACTTGTCATTGTCAACACCAGCAACAAAATTTTGTATTTTTGGAAAGCAAGCTTGTTTGGTTGTAATGCATTTTGTTGGTAACTACGGGTTTGTTAAAGTCTATAATTCACTAGTGAGCTAAAGGGTACTTTAGCTCACTAGTGACTTATAGTACACTTTATATCCTCAAAATCTGATCAATTATGTAGATATTATATGTACGTGTTGGATAATGGTTATTTATTAGATAAGTGAGTTATATTACATATAAGTCACGCAAGAAAAGTTTAACTCTCGAGCCCGAAGGGCGAGAGAGGTAATATTCTTAAGTGACTTATATGTAATAACTCACGTGTCTAATACAAAATTTTATCCAACACTTTCGTATAAATCGTTTTTAATATCGAAAATAATTTGAAAACGTCATCCATTATTTGTTACTTGTCATTGTCAACACCAGCAACAAAATTTTGTATTTTTGGAAAGCAAGCTTGTTTGGTTGTAATGCATTTTGCTAAAGTATATAATTCACTAGTGAGTTAAAGGGTACTTTAGCTCACTAGTGACTTATAGTACACTTTATATCCTCAAAATCTGATCAATTATGTAGATATTATATGTAAGTGTTGGATAAAGGTTTTTATATGACGCCAACTTACGTAGACACACTGTTTAATATCATCTAATTAATTACCTTTAATTCTAAGAACCACTAATAAATAAGTCAGCTATTTAGTTTATTTTGGATACATAAATAAATAAAGTAAATATCTGACTTACTTATTAGTGGTTTTTACAATTGAAGGAAATTAATTTCTTGATTTTCTATTATTTGTCGCTCTGAGTGACCAAATAATTTAAAAATAGTATATATAAACAATAGTCCGAAATATTGTTTTTTTACTTTTATTTGTAAATCAGCATACTGTTGATATTTCAAAAACCAATTATATTAATTAAATATTAAAATAAATAGGTAAACACGGAACTTTTTATAACGACCAAGTCACGCCATACATGGTTATACTAAGATACTTAAGATAAAATTAAACATTGTTGCCAACAGAACACATGATGTTTGCCTTTAGTAACCATAAACATCATCAGTAACTTAATCGAAGACACATGTTATTTTTTGACACTTCTGCGTTCAAAAATTAAACCTAAAAAAATAAATTTACAATAAATCTATGGATCGTGGAGGGGAGGATAACCATCTGAATGTTTTAAAAAGTGTCAACGAAAGGAGCAACTTAAGGTGGCGCCACAGTAGCCAGAGGAGATTTTTTTAACCAATGGGCATGAATTATTAGAGTGAGATACAAAATGAAAAAGGACAGATAGATACAAAATAAAAAAGGAAAGAAATACCAAAATCCCTCCACTGGCTACTGTGGCGACATCCCAATTTGCTACATTCCGATTTCCACTTTTTCAACTTGTCCGCCATAAAAGATAGTTATCCTCCCTCTACAATCCATAAATAAATCTTACAGTTTCACAAAAACTGTTTTTCTGTGACGCACAGAATACTTTATTTTCTCTCTTGTGACTTAAGGTCTGGCCCCACATAGCCGCACCAAGGCCGCACCGAGCCCGGATTCTCTGTGATAGAAGAACGTGCGGCAAATTAATTTGGAAAAATGCAAAAGCAGTTTTTATGCCCTCAAAAATATAAAAAGTATTTTTGTCAAGCTGTATCTATGGTTTTATGTACCTATATATTGTTGCAGACTTACAAAAATGTGTTTAGGTTAAAAAATTTAGTTTGTTAATTTATTTAAATAATTTACCTTAATTTTTCCAAGTTCTTTCATCACTTTCGAAGGTTTCCGAAAACGACCGAATTATCCATTAAGAACTTTTATGCCATCCTGTACTATGGAATTTTCGCGATATTTCTCCAAGATTCTAGAGCCTTCTTTACTCTTCCACCATACTATAAAAGGGCGACGGGAAACCTCCGATCAGTTAGTATAGATTCAACTTTTGTGCTGTAAACATTGACAAGTGAAGATTTTGTCGTTGTTGTAACCATAGTTACGTTCCATTTAATTTATAAAGGTATAAAAACAAAGACATAATGTATTTCTTCATCTTTGTTTAAATTAAACAGATTTTCCTACCCATCTCTGTTTCTTTTTATTCAAATTTTAAGTGTAGTATAGGTAAAAGTCTGGCTACAGATAACCGCACCGATGTCCCACAAGACCAGCACCGTATCTCGATTGTGTCTCGGTGCGACTTGTTCAAATTTTTTATTTCGACGGTAATTTAATGAGTGGTATACCTGCCTCATATTACTGCAATTTTATTAAATACAAAACTTTTTGCACCACATTCCCCTACATTTTACCAGCAAAACGTACGGCTGCGAACTCGTTGCGGTTATGTGTGGCCGGACCTTTACAGTATGCAAAAGTTATACTTCTGGTTAATATAATTAATGAATATTTTTGTAAAAGCTAACCTAAATTTACCAAACTAAGTAAAATATTCTTCTTAGTAACTTTATGTCATTGAATGCATTAAACAGAGACAAGAAGGAGACGAGCAACTAAATGTATATAAATTATCCGAGAGAGAGATAGCTGCTGGCCCTTCCTTGTCTGTCTTCAAGGAAGGTAAACGCAGATGGCGCGTGAGTCGAAAGAATGACAATAAAGTTTACATGCAGAAATTGTAAACAACTTGGCAACCATGAAAGGCGATGATTGCACCCAAGATCGTTTGACTAGGTAAGGTTGCCTCATTACGTCACATATGTACCGCACTGCTGGTTCCTTGGCGCCAACAAGGATGTCTAAAAGGATAATACTATGAGGGCGAAAGAGCGCGATATACAATATTTAAAAATCAGCTAGAATAATCATTGTTAAATAATTTATTAATAGAAAATAAAGAAATTACGGTAACAACTGGAATTAACAGTATTTAAAAGTATTTCTTTAATATTGACAAAAACACAAACTACACTGTTAAAAATTTCATTTATGGATGGTGGAGGGGAGGATAACCATCTTTTATGGCTGACAAGTTGAAAAAGTGGCCATCGGAATGTAGCAAATTGGGATGGCGCCACAGTAGCCAGTGGAGGGATTTTAGTATTTCTTTCCTTCTTCATTTTGTATCTATCTGTCCTTTTTCATTTTGTATCTCACTCTAATGATTCATGCTCATTGGTTAAAAAATCTCCTCTGGCTACTGTGGCGCCACCTTAAGTTGATCCTTTCGACGGACACTTTTTAAAACATTCAGATGGTTATCCTCCCCTCCACCATCCCTAACTTCATTAAATAATGAGCAAAATATGTGACGTATGGTCCGCCATGTTGCAAGGCTTACGAGGCAACCTTACCTAGTCAAACGATCTTGGATTGCACCCTCTGCGATTACCTTCCATGATAAAATGACAGAGACATAGTTATAAGAACTTGCGTTAAACCAGAGAGAGATAAAACGTATTGGACAAATTTCCAGGACCAGCAGTGGGATTCTTAACTTCTCGATACGAGACGACTCGTTCGATATCGAGTTCTCGGTATCCCTTTCGAAACCTATCGAATACGTAATTCTCATATCCATCGAGTCGTAGTCCGTAGTACAGCGTAAAATTGGGAAAGTTATGTTGGCAACTACAATTTTTTGACATATTTGCAATGTTGGTAAGTTTTCCTGTTGACCTCTTTGACCTTTTCATTTTGTGCTTTTAGTATTTTTTATATTTTGATCTATTTTATGAGTATTTTATTTTATTCTTGTCTATTCTCTTTGCTTACGAAATATTTATGCGTCGCAATTTCATTTGACAATTAATTTTCAACCAATCAATTTGCTTCTTTGTAGTATACGTCACCTCTCGGTCGGTACCGAGTACTCGACATCGACTCGAAACCTATCGAAAATGCGATTCTCAACGACTCGTAGTCCGTAGTAAAGAGTAAATTTGCACAGGACCGTACGCAGAGAGTGGAAAAATAAAGACTCCAGGGGCGCATTCAGATTAGACAACCTTGTGGTAAAATTTACCCATTTTGTGACAACGCTTATTGCGCATGTCTTTAACGTTCGTCGATTCTGAATGCGTCCAAGGTAAGTAAACAACGAGGCTTAGGCATGCTATTTACATAAACCAGCAGAAGCGTAACGGCAACGACAACGATTTGTCAAGTTGAAGCCTAAACTTTATGGCATTTAATGTAATCATTTATAGGAACGCGTTGTCGCATTTGCGTTTATTGTTATCCTTTGCCAAGTTTTAACAAATCGTCGTCGTCGTTGTTCGCAGACGTTTGTTTATCGACCAATAGGTTTTTATTTAACAATTTGCAAAGGTCGATTGGTAACGGCGGCAGCAATACGGCAACGACAACGAAACGTCAAGTATATAAATTTAGCTTAAACTTCAATTTACGTCTGGCACCTACCCTTTTTATTTAACAATTTGAAAAGTCGACGACGGCGGAAGCAAAACGGCCACAGAACGAAACGTTAAGTTTATATACTTAGTATACATTGATAAGAGATTGTTGTAAACTAAATGTCGTTTGTTATTTTGACTCAAGGAGATAAACTTTAATAAGTTTATCTCCTTGATTTTGACTTATCGCTTAAGGTGCTTAGAGAGAAGGTGGCCCAACTTTGTTATGACAGTAAACAGCTGATACATGTGACGTCATTGGTGTCATTTTTGATTATATTCAAAATTTCAAATATAGTTTATACAATTATTGTTAAAGTATTTTTTTTCACTATTTACTTACTAATATAAACATGATTAACACGACATTTACAAAACACTAAAGAAATAACGACATTCTTTTTCTTAAAGAATACCTTTGACGTCACATATTTCAACTGTCCAAATGAAAGTTGGGCCACCTTCTCTTAAAGCACTTTGCTTTTCGCTTAGAGAGAACTAGGTAAAAATACAATAATTATAAATTATTTATTGGTTAATAAAATGTCGATCTTCTTTTTAAATATATATTGTACAATTATTTCTCTAAAACTCGGAAGTAATCTAATCCTTGTACCATTTGCTTTCGTTTGACAAATATTACATTTTTAACCAATCAAATTGCTTCGTTATTCTTCTCGACAGCATCGAAGGTACCGAGATCAAATGACGTACGAACTCGGAAGTTGTCGACTTGTTACCGAGTATCGAATAAGTTAAGAATCACCATTTCGTAGCATCTTACGTGCCGAGATGGTCGTCGAGAATCGGCCTGCTGTAGTTAGAGAAATATTGCACAGCGAAATAAGGCTAAGCGCTAATAATACCGGCCCTATTTTGTCATTTGATTTTACGTAGATGAATAATAGGATAAAGACTGCCTTAATAAGGATGGTGCTTGCTTTTATGCATGTCGGATTTAGGTCGTGCATTATTTGGATCTTAGCAGTGTCTTATTTTAACTTCGAAATTGTTCGTGTAACCGAACGTCTGTCGGCCACAAGAATTGTTGTATCACTTAAGACAAACAATGGGCGCATTCAGGAGTACTCAGCTGCTTAGCCGCTAAGTATGCGGAGTGTCAAAACTTTCAAATTTAACCAATAGGATGGCTTTATTTTGACAGTTTTGACACTCTGCTTACCCAGCGGTTTAAGCGGCTGAGTACTCCTGAATGTGCCCATTAAAACTAAAATGCTAACTTGGCGGATTTGAGCTTTTATGGAAAAACTGGTAAAATAACTAGAAAAATGGGATTTGTAGCACTGCAAATCAAATACTAAGTACCAATTTAGCTTTCAGTCAAGAATTGAGTGCAAAAAGAGGAGGGGAAATAGTAAATTCAGGTTAGTTTTGGTTATCAAGTCTGATGATGAATGTGTCAAAAACGAAACGTGTCCGACTAAAAATTCTTTTAGATTCGTAATCAGCGCCCCAAAAACTCCCGTATACCAAATTTCATTAAAATCAGCGATGCGTCCGGCGGTTTGTAAATAATTACAAAAATGATGTTATTTTTTAATTTTCAAATCACTAGAACCGATACTACAGTGTCCGCCGATTAAGAATAAGTCTCTCTTTAACCTTTTTAGAAGAATTTAAGTGTACAGCCCCCATTTTGAAAAATTAAAATGAAAAAAAAAACTTCCATTATTTTAATATATTAGTAAACTACATACCAATTTTTGAAAATATATAATGGCTCTTTCATGAAAATCAATGAAAATTTAAGCATTTACAGGTATCTCTCCCCTAATATGGTAACTTGCAATAATTCTCTATGCTTCTCGACAGCACCCTATATAGCTACCGAAATTAAATGACATACGAACTCGGAAGATATCGACTCTCAAATAAGTTAAGAATCACCATTCGGTAGCGTCTCGATACGTTACGACTCGAGACGGCGGTTGAGAATCGGCCTGCAGTAACGCGTCTTATTCTTGTCTCTGCATTAAATTTTTATTTGCTTATTTTTGCGATAAGCAAGCATTTTATGTTAAATTGGAGTCATAAATCGAGATCAGATTTTTTGTATAACAATAAAAAATAACGAATTATAAAAACGAAATGAGAAAAATTTACTGAACAATAGTTTTTTAACTGAGTTAAAATTTTTCCGGCTTCTAAAGAAAACTCAAGTTTTAAAAATCAGTGTCGAAGTTATATTAAACTTTTAAAAAGCCATAAAATAACGAAGTAATAATTAGTAAGAGTTCTTTAAAAAAGAGAAAACATTTTTATTTAAAAGTAAATTTTGGTTATTTTGTTACATTTTAATTTATTTAGAAGCAATGCACTATGGGATAGAAATCCATTATTTTGGCCAAAAAGCAACTTTGAAATTTCAATGGCTTATGCTGTGTATTTCAAAGTAGATACTTCAAACTACAGGTACGCAAAATTATAAAAGGATATGACGACTTATTTTGGGGTAATAAGAAACTTGAAAATGTATTTTAAGTAAACATAAATATACAACATTTATTCTACTTAGTTTATTATTAGCCTTGTTTACTGAAAAAAGTAAAAGAGTTTAAATAATAAGAGCTATTGTTGTGTTTCCGATGCAGTCTCGCTACTTTTGTCAACGATTTTTACCTTTTTCTTTATCAGTTTTTGTACTTACAATTGCCTTTCTACTTTTTGCTACTTCTGAGTGTACGGACAGATACAAGATATTTTTATAATTTACAAGGTTTTCCATTTTAAAATTTAATATGTTTTGTCCTACACTGTATATCCTAAAAATAAAAGCATTCTGATGAAAGATATGGATTGTACAGAATCTACCCAACAAAACAGTGTTTTTATTTATTTTATACGTTAAAAAATAAAAAAGTTGGGAAGATGTATCTCTATTACGCTTCTAAGAATAATTATTATTTTTCAGATTTGGATGGTCATATTTCCGAAACTAATTGAGATAGACACATCAAATATAGTATTTTTTAAAGTATTTTAAAAGATTTTTTGGTGGTGACATAATATTTAGGGTATTCCATTTAAAAAAATCATACCTATTGTCGTACCCTGTATATCATATGAGATAATAATCATCGGATTACTGATTAGAATACTACCGAATTAACCAAACAAGCTGACATTTTAGTTTATTTTGTACAATAAAAACAATAATGTTAAGGGGGTGTAAATTTATAATAACATATAATAAGTTTTAGGTTCCCAAGCATTTGTAATAATTTATAATAGTTTTCCAGTAAAAAGCACCTCATTTTAAGTTAGATTCGTAAATTTCAGAATTTTGACCAAAAAATTAATTTCTATCCCATAGTGCAATGGTATAAAAACAAAATAGTTAAATACGTGAGTTATTACATACATGTTAAGCCACTTAGAAAGTGGCCAGTATTAACACATTACTCAAAATGTCTTGTTTTAAACAAATACAAGGTTTTAAAAATATGCATTCTTTTTAAATAGTTGTGCTTTTAAACCAAGATTTATTTCTTACTTTAAAATAATAGTGGTTTTTAAACTGGGAGAAAAAATACTTTAATTTATGTCTTTAATGTAAAAGAAATTATTTAAATTAAAATATCCTTAGTAATATTTTAAGAATATCAGAATCAAGAAATAAGAACCTAAAGATTTATGATTTAAGCTCTTTAATATTGTTACGGACATAAAAAATAAGTGTTAGTTTATAGAATTGTATAAATTTAGGACCTTTTAATTTAGTCTGATAATTTATTTGAATAATTTACCTTAGATTTTCCAAGTTTTCGAAGGTTTCCGAAAACATCCGAATTATCCATTGATAGGTTTTTTGCCATCCTGTACTATGGAATTTTCACGATATTTCTCGAAGATTCTAGATCATTCTTTACTCTTCCACCATACTATAAAAGGGCGACGGGAAACCTCCGATCAGTTAGTATAGATTCGACTTTTGTGGTGTAAACTTCGAGACATTGACAAGAGAAGATTTTGTCGTTGTTGTAACCATAGTTACGTTCCATTGTTAATAAAGGTATAAAAACGAAGACACGTGTTTTTATACGAGGTGTTTTGGAACAATATCTTAAATATAAGTTTTAAGATTTTAAACAAAAAATATTAAATGTTTCTATCAAAATATTAATTAATTTTCTTTAAAATAATAGGTTCTTATTTTAAGAACCTATACCAAAATCTTTAACCTTTATGTCAAAGAACCTATTTCTTTAATATAAGTATTCACTGAATTATGCTTTTTAGTACGGTATCAACGGTACGATTATATCCTACCGTCGAACAACGAAAGTTTTTTTATAAGATACACTTGTTATTCGTATTATTCAACTTGGACCCGGGACAGCCAGTTTGATAAGTCCTATGAGGTTCGGCAAAACGCATCATCGATGGAGAAGAGAGGTCTCGGTGAATGACATGATAAGCAGGAATTCCTCTCCTAACTATCAAAAAGAGAACTAGTTGTTTATTTATTATAATTATCTTAATTGAATTAAATTTTATTTCAGTCTGTGGTATTTACTATCTTGTCTTAAAGAAAGAATCTCCCAGTGGGAAAGCGCTCGATGTTTTTACCGGAATATATCGTTCTTTAATGGTCTACATTGGGTCACTAAATAAAATAAGGTTATTTTTATTACAAAAGCGCCTTCTTTTGAATTTAGTACGCAAAGTTGAAAACATATTTTTTTCTGTTTGAGATCCTATTTCTTTAACACATATGAAAGTCACAATTCTCTAAAATTAAATCTAGGGCTTTTGTTTTAAGATATCATTTTTTTCAGTGTAGAAAAAAAAGTTACTTTATACAGTGCTTGTGTAAAGTCAGGACCCCCTCCTAACGTTTAAATTGTTTGGTAGTTTTTATGTAAATTTAAGGACTTTAGTAAAACAACATAAACCAAATTTTAGATATGAAATAACAGATATAAATATTAAACTCATAGTTGAGCGCCATCCAAATGAGGTATTTAGGTAATATTCAAAGTACCGTTATTTTGTACTAATTAAGTGCCCAGCTTATTAAATACAGAAACAATAAATTATTATTCCATAAAAACCCATTTTTATTTGCCTAATTTCAAATGTCCAAAAAATTGTTTAAAAAAATAAAAATAAATAATAGTACAACAATCCCGCCTGGCTGGGACTGCATAAAAGAAGAGTTTGCAATAGAACTGTAAATGTCTTGCGATGTTGCCAAATAAAGTGAGAAAGTGTCAATAGTTAAAAAAAAAGATACAGGACAATATTCATATGAAAAATTAGGTTATTCCTTCTTCCTATTATAATCTGTAGAGCAAAAAGGAAAATACCTAAACATAAAGAAGGAGGCATTTCTACAAAAAATACCATTGTTTCTCATGGAAATGGTGGATAATCCCCGATATAGACTTGGTGTTATTTCTTCATAAAAAGTTGGGCAACGCTGCTTCTATCAAGACTGTCATTTTCATAATGACAAAGTTCATGTTATCAGCTGACCAAAATGAATGCACTTATTTTCCTTTTTAATTAATGGCGGACGAGATATCTCATATGTGTGGGATAGTTTTTCGAAAAATTTAATACTTTTCAAAATTAATTTACATTTCTTATGGGTCCCGAGTGCAGTGAATTAATATTTTCTCGTGTTTGACGTTGGATTTATACTGTTTTGTCCCCACCCAGCACCCCTGTTCACTCCACCGTCCCGTAAATATGATTTTATTAATGATAAATTATAGAATTGAATTTTGAAAACGCGCACACAGAAAATTTTTTTTTCGAAAATCTCTTATAATAGCGAAAACCGCTATATCGAACTATTACCTAAAAATACAAAATAGTTAAATACATGAGTCAATGTGCTATGTGAAGCCACTTAAAAAGTGGCCAGTAATAACACATGTAATTTTTTGAATAAAAACTATTAAAAATCCAAATCGAATATTTTATTCGTGAATAACTTCATACGAGACAAATAAGAAACCCAACATAAAATTTTCTGTGGTTTTATTAAGAAAGAAACCCCAGGGTGTTTAAGCCACCTACAATATAAAGCCATTATACCATGATACAAAGTACTCCAAATATATAGGAAAATATTATTTTGCAGCCATTTTCCAATACGATACCGTTTTTAAGGAAAATATAAAAAATAAAAATAAACAAAATGTAAATGTTTTACATACAGAAGACAGAAATCAACAGCTTTAGCAAGAGATGATGTAAGTAGAATTATTAAAGACGGCGACAGTTTAACATATACAGGGTGATTCAAAAATTGATCACGAGACTTAAGGGGTAATTCTACTTGACAAAAATAAGAGTAGAGCTTCATATTTTTTTTTTTAAATGTCATTCGTTTTCGAGTTACAAGCCGTCAAAGTTAAATTTTTATTTTGGGTTTTTCGCCATATTGCATTTATTTTTTAACCAATCCAGTTGATATTTGGCACACAAATCGAGCTTTGCAAATTCTCAAAATTTCAGGACAAAAGTACTTTTTTAAATACCGCCAGAGGGCACTTTACCTAAAACTTAAAATTTATTTACATCATAACTTTTTAATTTTGACAGGTATCGCATAGCTGGGGGCGCCATTTTATAGACAATCAAAAACCTAAATAATAAGGTACTCTTTATTAAAGTCGATAAACCTCAGCGTTTAGGCACCAATAGACATTAAAGTTTTCATCAATTTCAATCAAATTACCTACATACATACAGGGTGTCCAGTAACTCAACCGACAAACAACGATTCAACAACAAAAAATAAGAAAAATACTTCATATAAACATATGTCCTAAACGTCTTAGTTTTTAAACTACGGGGTGTTAATTTTTTTAAATATTTAACACACCGTAGTTCAAAACTAAGACGTTTAGGACATATGTTTATATGAAGTTGTTTTCTTATTTTCTGTTGTAGAATCGCCCCGTAAAGTTTGTCTGTTTAGTTACTGGACACCCTGTATGTATGTAGGTAATAATGAGTCATTACAATTAGTTACGGTTGTAACCAACTAGGAACTGTAAGTCATATTTTTATCAGTTAAGTAACAAAAATAAATAAACTTCTAAAGTATGGCTTTAAGAATTTAATGCCATTTTTGTTCTTATTAAAGTAGTACTACCGGTATGAGAACTAATGTTCAGAAAATTATGAGACTTAGCATACTGGTACTTTATAATAAGAACATCAACCAGTTAAATTTGCAAAAGTCCACAGAGAACTCAAAAAAGTTATAAATATTCTAAAATAATTGCTTCTAACATTGATCCTTATGGAAAATCGCAGATTTTATTTTACTTCACAAAAAATGATGTTCAGATTTTAATGAAAGTTGTATCAACGGAAGAGAAAACAATTCTGAATATTTTAGCTAATTAAAATTAGACTTTCAGAGCTTGTGATAGGAGTAATTAATAAATAATTGAGAAAAATATGCTATGTGACTGACATGTGACAATGCCGCCGAAAATTTATGATGCGCCCGAAAAATTTCATCGAATACGGTATGTGGGGACAAAAAATTGATGCCAGTTCAATACGTTTTTGGTTACAAGATCCAATGAGTGATAATAAATGTCCGCAATAATTAGAATACATTTTTTTCCGATTATTTTAAAGTGAACAATTCGACGACCATAATACGATGTATTAATATTTACGTTAGTTTGACAGGTTAGGTGACAGACATTTTTCATGTTTATTCTAAAATTTACGTGCTACTTAAACTTGTTTTACAAATTTGTTTAATTTTTTTCAGTGACTGTTGCCTTTTCAATAAAATATTTTGGTGATATGATAAGGGTGGTTAAGGGATTTTATTAAGACAAGGATAGAGGATCAATCGCCGTTTCGAAAAGTGGCACAATTTGAAGAAAGGGTCTGCGGGATGGCAGGGCATGCGCATACGCACTCCAATGTCAAAATCGGCGGTATATTCAAAAACATTGATTTATTGAGTAAATATACATAAAACATTAATAAAAAGTGTGAAATGTGGTTAATACTGAAATTTATTAATAATTTAATGACTAAATATTGGTAATTTAGTGCTAATGGTGTATTAAAATGTATTTGGTAGAAGTCTATTTTATTCTTAGATTGGAATAGGTTAATGTGGAAAAATATATATAAATTTTAGGGAAATAAGAACTAAAAATGAAAATCTAAATAGAATTATTTCTTAAAAACTAAACTTTTATTGTGAAATTACATATTTAGCATAAAGAATGGTTGTAAAATGTAAAAGAAGTGTATAATTTTAAGAAATATATGAAAATAGCACGCTTAAACTTACCAACCAAATAAATTTTAGATTTATTTTGATCCTATTTAGTTGAAAGGTATTATAGTGTATAAGTTAATATTACTTATACTGAGAAAAGCGTAGTAGGATTTCAGTTTCCATAGGCCACTGTGCTTGGTCCATTTTATTCGATATCTACATACTTGTTTTTTAGGTATGAGGAAGCAGATAAGATTGTAGGTTTTAATTAACAATGAAAATTTAAGTTTCCACAATACTGGATACTTACTTATTTTGAAATAAAATACTTTTGTAAAGGAAGCTCAAAAATGCTCGGTATTGCAGAAAAAAAATCTTAATCCTAAACATCTTTTTTCCACAAATTTTCGATATTGACAAAAATAAGTGTACTTTCCTCTTAAGAAAAATTCATAATTTTTAAGATATTTCATATACCTACCACCGAAAACAATTAATATGGGATGGTTGAATTTTTTCGTAAAATTAATAATAGTTTGCCTTATGGTACGAACTTAAGTAGACACACTCTAATCTTGGTTTGTACCTCAACTGGGTCAGTTATTTAGTGTTTAGGCCTTTTTATTTTTCGCTTTAGTATAATTTTTATCACTATTAATACTTTTTAAACTGGTCATTTGTCTGTCTTACAGTTCAAGAAAATTTTGTAAATATGGAGTGACGCACACGAAATCCTTTTATTGGTTCATTGTGTTTTTACCTCCAGCAAGATATTCATTAAATATATTTTACGTATTTATGTAAAATATTAATGTATATAATATTTTGTTAAAATGAATCTTAGGTATTTGTTTGCAGCAGTGTGTAAATTGTTTTAATAGTAGTTTTATTTTTTATATTTATAACACAGGTTACACGTAAAATTAAACCGAATAAAACACAAAACAAATAAACAGCCACAACAATCACAAAACATCAGTCATATTGAACATATTGAAAGTCAAGAGTTTTGACATTTATAACAGCCAATAGCAAGCCGAAAAAAGAACTTCTCATGCGCATGACGAGTAATCCCGCTGTGTTAAGTTAACCATCGAAACCGGTTAAGTTCGCAAGATATTTGGCTGATAGTATTGATTCCAGACACAAAATGTTACGCAAAGTGCGTACTGAAACAAAAAGAGTATAAATAAATCCATACTTTTAACCCAAGCACCTCGAAGGCGTAAAGCCTAAATACTAACGTTACCGTGGGTGTCTTAAGCGAGGTAAGAGGAGTTTGTTGACGGCGGGACTTTAATGCTTGAAAGATTTGGGGGAAGGAGGAAGAGACCTCCGCGGGCAGCAGGTTCCACAATCTAGAAACTCTAGGGATAAAGAGAGCGAACATAGTGGAGAAGTTCGGGGCCTGTCCAGTTTCAGGACCGTATGAGGGATGCATACGCGCGGAACCACGAGTTTCTCTGTTGAGAACCGTGAGTGGAGGAACTATACTGGACAATTCTTCAGAGCAGAAGCCATGGAAGTACCTATAAAAAAGCGATAAATCCCCCACAGCCCGACGATGGGCAAGAGAGGGAAGCCTTTCTGTAAGTGAGAGGGATCATCAATGAGACGAATAGCTCTTCTTTGAATAGAATCAAGAATGCTTAGGGTTGTGGGGACGCCATGCCCCAGATATGAGAACAATATTCCAAGGAGGTCGGATTTGGGACACATATAAAGTGTATAAATTAGAAGGGGAAAAATACTTTTGGCTCGAAGAGAAATCCAAGCTTTTGAAGCTGCCGTGGCTATAGATACAATGTGTTTATGCCAGTTAAGGTTACTTTCAAATGTGACGCCCACAAGATTAAAGGTGTCTTTGCTCTGTAAAACTTGGCCGCTCATAAGTAGAGGATGAGTATTTGATGACTCTTTTTGCGACAAGGAACATGATTGTGTTTTGGATGCATTAAAATGGACGAGATTTTTGGCGCCCCAATCAATATTAAATTAAGATCCTGCGAAAGAGATATCTGCATCGCTCTGCGTTTGTTTTCCAAGTCAGGTTTAGTGATGGGTTTAGGAACCTGAAAACTGGAGTGAAGGGTACTATCGTCGGCGAAACTATGAATGGAATTAGTTGTGGACGAGAGAAGGTCGTTGATGTGAAGAAGAAACAATGTTGGTGCCAGAACTGAGCCCTGAGGGACTCCAGCATTTACTTGGTGAAAGCTTGAAGAATGGCCGTCCACAATAACTGATATACGACGATCAGATAGATAACTAGAGAGCCAAGTACAGAGTTTAGTTGAAAGACCATAGGAGGGAAGTTTATTAAAGTGCGGCATGCCAGACCTGGTCAAAAGCTTTCGGATATATCAAGAGCAACGATCCTGGGACTCCACCTAGAAACTCAAGAGACTTATTCCAGCAGTGTGATACGAAGGAAAGAAGATCTGCTGTTAGATCTTTTGTGGCGAAATCCATACTGCCTGTCATGCAAATTGTGCTTTTCTAAGTACTTAAGAGTTTGTGAATTAATTAGTTTTTCCATTACTTTACAAGAGAACTGAGAGAACTGAGATTGGTCTATTTATAGTTAGTCAAATAAGTTAAGTTGTTTTTAAAAAATGCAAAGTTAGTTTTGATGGTCCACCGGTCTTATGGTCTCAAGAAGATAGTTCCATATGGTACATTTGCCCCAGTGACGTAAAGTGGCCCTATGTATTTAAAATACACGTCACATATGTATTCAAAATAAACGTCACACTATTTATGTTCTTTAGTAGCCGAAGAAAATTAAAATTGCATTTAAAAAACAGAGATTCTAATAAAATTAATAATACAATCTAAAAATCTAGTAACTTGACTTATCGGCTTTTTAAATTGCACGGAACATCCAATAAAAGTAAATATATTCTAATATTAAAACACAATCTCTGTTGTAAACCGTATAAAGCATTGTTATTTACTAAAAAAGAAAAATTATATCCTTTTCAAGATGAAGAATATCCAGACATTTGCTGGCAGGTGAAAAAAAGAAAAATGTTTCTGGTTCGTAACTTTCGTGCTTTGTAACACGCCGATAGCGCTATGGTCTAAAATAGTTTTAAAGACGACAAAACCTAACTTCATCCGAAGGATACAGAGTTTCAAATATTTTGTGGGGTAAAATGTAAAAGATAATTTAAATTAAGCTTGCAACATTGTTAAAAAGCCCTCATCGGCATAATTTTGAACTAGTATAAGAGTCAATGACAATTGATGGTGAAGTTTTTCTTGTTGTTATGGCAGTTAATATCGTATTTTTAAATAATTTTTATAATTTATTGAATAAATGCAATAAAAAATTCAAAAGAATTAGTCTACTATTTGTGCTAAGTGTTTTGGTGGTTGTCATCCGAGAAGAAACATAACGAGAAGCGACAGCTAGGCCTCCCGCCAAAATCGTTTATCTATAAAGCATGCGCGAATCAAGGTGTCTTTCCGTCAAACATATCACCTGTTTCCCCTTTCCACTTTAGTTAGCGAGCTTATGTGCTTCGGATGTGTTGATCGAGTTAAAATCCGTTGTTGTGTAGTGTGCTAATTTTGGAAATTAGTTTGAGAGCGTAATTTTGAAGAAATTTTGAGATTTGGATACCTATCTTAAATATAATATATTTTCTAAACTATTATCATGTCAGGATATCATTGTGCTTACCGCAGTTGCCCATCTAAAACAAAAGAAGGAATAAGTCTTTTTCTTTTCCCAGGGACCATTTTTGGTATGTATAAACATGATCGTCTAATACTCATATACAAGAGAATACCACATTATGTCTGAAATGAAATTAAGAAACTTTTGTTGTTATTGATTTGCATAAAGGAATAGGTGACTAAAAAAGCAAAAAAGCTTGGTTTATGCGGGAAAAATTAAATTTGGTTTTAGCAATTAGTTTTAACTTTAGCCTCAATATTTTCATGGGTTTATGCAGGTAGATCGTAATTTAATTTTAATCTAGAAAAATGCTCTTCAGAAATTGAAGCCTTTTGAAAATTTGATCTTGTATTTGATACTGTACTTAAAACTTAGCTTCAATAATAAATAAACGTTGAAAATTGAAATCATTTCTTCAAAGCGTCAAAATTTGAAAACCACATAACCTTACAATTTTCCTCAACTTAAAGCTTGGTTTATTCAGAAGAACTTAAATTTAGTATTAGTATTAGCTTTACCTTTAGCCTGAAATTTGTTCATGAGTTTATATAGCCTATAATTTAATTTTAACCTAAAAAAATATTCTTCAAAAATTTAAACCTTTTGGAAATTCGTTTCTGTGTTCGACACTGTTCTTCAAAGTTAGCTTTAGAAATGCATAAATGTTAAAAATTAGGAGCCGACATTAATGTCGCTTCTCGTTATTCCTTTTTTCGGGTTGTCATAATAGATTTGTTAAACAATTCTGCCATAAAAAAACGTACAAAATTGGATTTGTTATGCCTGCAGTTTAAGTGTAAATATTCAAAAACTTACGTTTTGTCACTTTATATAAAATTACGCGGAACGTTAGCTGGTAGCTACTCTTTGTTTTATTTAGGTTTTTGAACTATGATGCCTAATATTTTATCTGAAATTTAATGTTTCTTGTTTTTAAAAGTGCTTGCTTCTAGCCGAGACGCAAACCCAAAATATTTTCGACCCTTTTGATCTAGATACCCATTTTTATCAGCTGATTGACTAAATTGCAATACTGCTGCTCCTTAATGTAAGCTGCTCTCATTCAAATATAACCGCAAACTTAAACCTGCTGTTACATTTTACTGAAAAAAAAGAATAAGCAGGTTATGTCATAGATGACTTTAAAATGATTTTTTGGCCAATTTCTAATATATTTCTTACGTGTCAAGTTTTTTACAAAAGAAAAGGCAGTAAACGAATGTTGTAATGTGTAATAAACACAAATTTATATATATATATATATATATATATATATATATATATATATATATAACCCCAAAACTGCTTATTTTCGGAAATATTTTTGTGATTGGTAAACGCATGAATACGGTTAAATAACCCTAGGGTTATATAACCTACATGTTAGCATTATATCACTGATTGGCTGCAAAATTTTTTTATTTTACTACAAACTTCAGAGTGTCTTCTTTCGTGCCAATAAGAAGTTAAAAATTAAACAACAAACAAACAATTAAAAGGTTAAAAAAATTGTTATATTTATATAACATTATTGTAATTAAAAGAAAAATAATACCAAATTTTTCTTTAACCACGAGTTACGGTTAGTTCTGGTTAGTTTAGTGAGTTTTGGTTATTTAGTTTAGTGAGTTACGGTTAGTTTAGTGAGTTTCGGTTAGTTAGTTTTGGTTAGTTCTGGTTAGTTCTGGTTAGTTCTGGTTAGTTCTGGTTAGTTCTGGTTAGTTCTGGTTAGTAGTTTAAAGTTAGTAGAGTATAACGTTGCGTTTAAAATGGTCATATTTGTTCATTGTCAGATGTTTTTAAATATTTAAAGACCAAAATTTGTACTTAAAATTAATTTTGAAAATTATTGAGCCACCACAAGATGCTAAGTAAAACCCCTCAAGCTAAGATTTTTTTTTATTTCACTTCACTAGATTAATAAACCATGGATATTTTTATTTTTGTTAAATAAAACCAAAGTATTTTAAACTGCTCGAAAATTAATCTTATATATAAAATTCTCGTGTCACAATGTTCGTTTCCGTACTCCTCCGAAACGGCTTGACCGATTCTCATGAAATTTTGTAAGCATATTGAGTAGGTCTGAGAATCGGCCAACATCTATTTTTTATACCCATTAGTGATAAGGGTTGTCCACCCTTAACATTTTTTTAATTTTTAGGCTAGAAATTACTTAAAAATTATTTATATGGCAAAACAACGTTTGCCGGGTCAGCTAGTCATATATAAAAAGTTATTTCTTCCCAGATATTAAATACAAGAGATTTTGTCCCAATAAAACTGATTTTAACCCATACTACGATGACTTATATTTTATTAGACCTAGGGTCATTTGTTAACCCAAATGACTTCTGAAATCTTTTATTTTTCTACAAAGCAAGAAAAACTAAGACCATTTGTATATACCCTATTTATTAGTTAAAGGTATATCGAGTATTACAGGATGTTGCTTTTTTATCTTTGGACAAACCACGAAGACTAAAAGCCTAAATACTAACGTACCGTGGGTGTCTTAAGCGAGGTAAGAAGGAGTTTGTTTACACGGAACTTAAATACTTGAAGATTTGGGGAGGAAGGAAAGACCTCCGCAGGCAGCAGGTTCCACATTCTAGAAACTCTAGGGATAAAAAAACGAGCAAAGTGTGAAGTTCGGGGCGTGTCCAGTTGGACCGTATAGGG
The DNA here is from genome assembly GCA_014170235.1 of Listronotus bonariensis. Lineage (NCBI taxonomy): Eukaryota > Metazoa > Arthropoda > Insecta > Coleoptera > Curculionidae > Listronotus > Listronotus bonariensis. The sequence goes on from JACEGR010002000.1 coordinate 65,136, forward strand.
ATGCATACGCGCGGCACCACGAGATTTTCTGGTGGGAACCATGAGTGGAGGAATTATACTGGACAATTTTTCAGAGCAGAAGCCATGGAAGTACCTATATAAAAGCGATAAGTCCCCCACAGCCCGACGATGGGCAGCATGGCTAAGTGAAGGATCGTTAATGAGACGAATAGCTCTTCTTTGAATAGAATCAAGAATGCTTAGGGTTGTGGGGGACGCCATGCCCCAGATATGAGAACAATATTCCAAGAGAGGTCGGATTTGGGACACATACAAAGTGTATAAATTAGAAGGGGAAAAATACTTTTTGGCTCGAAAGAGGTGATAATCATTATTCATCCTAGAATATTCCTTAAAAGAAATTGGGTAAATATAAATAAGAATAAAAATATACCATCCCTGTTAATAAAATGCAAGATTCTAAAAGGTGATGTAAAAATTCCATACATACATACATAATTTATTTTTTCCCCTTTATTTAAAATTGGTATTCTATTTTTGGTGTTTTTCTTGGTTTATTGGTTAATAAAAAAACAGAAAAGGAAAAGTGGTGATTTTTAAATTTTAATTTAATGTAATATTATAGTAAGTTGTAGTTTTTAGTACATATTTGTTATATACGTCGTGCCACTAAGCAAGCTCGATTAGTTATCCTATCCGGAATGTTTTTTTGTCTATTTTTACCTGCTGTTCAACACACTGCAAGTAGCCAGCTGGCACGACGTATATTATAAGAAATATTGTATTAAATCTGTCAACATGAGATTTCTGGATGACCGCAAATATAGTGCTGCCGACATGCTATTGACATTACCGAATTTAATCGCAAGAATCCCGATTAGAAACATTTTCTTCTAAAATGCGCCGTTTGTGGTTATTTGCCTGTCTAAGGTTAAATGAACCACCCTGTATAATCTGTCAACCAATACCCGATTTTACAAAATGAACGGTTTTCCTTTTTTAGATATAAACCGCAATCAACCAAAAACCTATTAATTGATATTCGAAGAACCGCGTTTTGATTTTGGTCCGATTATCCAAAAACCGGTATTCGAAAACCGATTATCCGAAAAACCGGTATTTGAAAACCGCTTTTTAAAACCGGTTAACCAATATTCGAAAACTGGTTTTTCAAAACCGGTTTTCGAATACCGGTTTTCGGTTTTGGCCTAAGCCGCGGTTAACCGAAAACCGGTTAACCGAAACACCGGTTTCGGTTGCCAGCCCTACTATGAAGTATCATGGACTCTTATGCTAGTTTAAAATTATGCTGATTAGGGTTTATTAACAACACGTTGCAACGTTTTAAGGTTAATTTTAATTATCAATACACTTGTAACAGCAGACTGATTCAACTTAAGTAAGTAGGAATAAAATAAAATTAGCCTAAACTCGACTTTAGTGCAACCCTAATAAAAGTCTTACAACCACAAAATTCTCATCTTCTCTTACGCTGTGCTATATTCACTTTTCACGGTGGAAAGAGCAATCCCATTTTCTCCCATGCCCCTTGAAAAACTTGGATTTACTCTGCTAAAATCAATTTATTTGGAAAAACGGCGAAAACTGCTTTGAAGAGAAGGTGGAAAGAGGGAAAACTAGAAGCCCTGCAAAAGGTTTTGTAGCTTTTAAATTGCCAGGGCCTCACTTTAATAGGGGTTTTTTGTTTAGCATATTTTTCTTGTCCAATAAGGATCAAAAATTAAAATAAAATTTTGTTGTTGTTATTTAAATTATTTCGAAAATATGTACGGGGTGTGCCATTTTTGACCCTTTTAACGGGAATCTCCGTAATTCGTGCATGTAGTTTTGACGTCACGACGCAGGCAAGGAATCCAAACAATAGATTTTTATTAGTGGAATTTGTGATGAAAGTTAAAATAACGCGATTTATGTGAGTTTTTTGTGTATTTTAAAGTGTTTGTGAGTAGTGTGGGCTATTTGTGACACTGTGACTCTAAATTTTCGTGATTATTTGTGATATTCATTCAGCTAACCTAACTATGTGAACAAAAGTATAATTTTTACAAACTTCAATCCATGATATTAATGCTGAAGGGTTTCTCGTAATCCATTTTGATAAAACTAATATAAAATATCTTAAATAGTGCCACTGATGTATAAAAATTAAAAATAAAGTATATTTTCCATAGACACCATTGTTTGTTTTATGGAGAAGCGAGGGGGTAGAGGGGTTTGTTTGGATTCCATTCAATGCCTTAAAAATATACCTATAGAGTCAGCCTTTATGGCAGTGTGAAAAAACGCACGAGACAGAAATATGACAAGAGGTTAATCTATCGCTTTTGGTCCTGCTGACCCCTATGATTATGGAGAGGTAAAGTTTATTGTTTTTTAAGCATGCGATTGTTTGCACAGCTAAGCGGCAAGACTGCCTCTAATACAGGGGTGGCCAACTGTGGCACGCCTGGCCGTCTTAGGTCGCACGCCAAGTTTTCAACAAATAAAGAAAAAAATAAAAATATAATAATAAAACTCTGCACTAATATTTCTCACAAATATTAGTGTTTGTATTTTTGTTTGTTTTTTAACTTTATACGAGTAAACATTTTATTTTATATTTAAATTGATAATAAAGTGGTAGGTAAATATGTGTTTTTTTATTATAGATTAAATAAAAATATAAAAAATAAATGATAAAAAAATTGCTGTAACAAAAATGAGTGGCAGTAGTGGCACGCCCAAAATTTTTGGTATCGAAAGTGGCACAGCATACTAAAAGGTTGGCCACCACTGCTCTAATAGGTATGTTCTTGAGGGTAAAAAATGTCAACGTCGTGTGACGTCAAACTAAATGCGCGAATTGTTAGTGCTATCATAAAAGTAATATGGGGGTCATGTGCACTTTTTGGGTCAAACTTAAAATAGTATAAAAATTAAAAAATTGTGAACTTTAAAATGACGACCCTATATTGTCCTAATTAAAGAAGATACAAAAAAAAATTTTCACAAAATTTTCTTTTTAATGACTGTCGAATAACCTGCCGTGTTCAGAATAAGTATACGAGGTTAGGTAAAAACTTATCGGACCTACATCACTTGTTTAAATGGAAAACCCTGTATATATTTTTTAAGAAAACAGATTAAATCATCTTTTTAAAAATATAACACAACATGGATAATATTGGTTTACTATGCAATTTATTTAGGCTTTAATATTTTAAACCGCGGTTGGCCATGAAACAAATGCTAATATCCCAAAAACAATGAAATTCTAGTTAATATCAAAATTTAACGTCAATTCAAATTCTACATATTTATTTGTCGGAATTGCTTATAAACACTTTGAAAAATTTCAGTGAGGTCCTAAAGTCTGTCGCCCCTCTTCTAAGTCTGAATTGTTCGTTATATTTTTATGAAACTTAAAATAATATTTTATGACCAAGGTCTGCAATTTTTTACATATCAATGACAGCTCTAAATGTCAAGGTGACAGCTGGGCGCCATCTTGCGAAAAAAATTAAAAGAAAGGTGGGTCTTGTGGCACATCATATTAAAGCTCCTAACAGGTACTTTATAACCCTAGAATATAAAGTCAATACCTTCACCTACTACAAAATGGCGGCACTTTTAAAATTACTTAAATACCCGATTTCGATGGCCATATTTCCGAAAGTAATAAAGTTAGATGTACTTAATGTATTATTTTCTTAAAGCTCCTTTAAAGATCTTTTTAATGGTGATATAATATACGGGGTGCGTCATTAAAAAATATATACTTTTTTGCTACCCTGTATGTTACCATCAGTATTACCATTAAAAAGATCTTTAAAAGGGCTTTAAGAAAATACCATATTAGGTACATCTAACTTAATTACATTCGGAAAAATGGCCCTTCAAATTTAGGTATTTAGGTAATTTTAAAAGTACCGCCATTTTGTAGTAGGTGAAGGTATTGACTTTATATTCTATGGTTGTTAAGTACCTGTCAGGAGCTTTAAAATTATATGCCACAAGACCCCTCTTTCTTTTCTTGTTCGCAATATAGCGCCCAGCTGTCACCTTGACATTTTAGATTTAGACAAATCTGTGTGCGCGTTTTCCAAAATCCATTTCTATAATTTATTATTAATAAAAACATATTTACGGGACAATGGAGTGAACAGAGGTGCTGGGTGGGGACAAAACAGTATAAATCCAACGTAATACACTGCCCTCGGGGCACATGAAAAATGTAAATTAATTTTGAAAAGTATTAAATTTTTTGAAAAACTATCCCACACATATGACATATCTCGTCCGCCATTAATTAAAGAAGGAAAATAGGCGCATTCATTTTGGTCAGCTGATAACATGAAGTTCGTCATTATAAAAATGACAGTCTCGATAGAAGCAGCGTTGCCAAACTTCTTATGAAGAATTAACACCAAGCCTATTTCGGGGATTATCCACCATTTCCATGAGAAACAATGGTATTTTTTGTAAAAATGCCTCCTTCTTTATGTTTAGGTATTTTCCTTTTTTCTCTACAAATTATAATAGGAAGAAGGAATAAGTTAATTTTTCGTATGAATTTTTTCCAGTATCTTTCTTTTTTTAAGCTATTGACACTTTCTCACTTTATTTGGCAACATCGCAAGACATTTACAGTTTTATTGCAAACTCTACTTTTATGGAGAGACAGCCATGGCGGGATTGTTGTACTATTATTTATTTTTAATTTTTTAAACAATTTTTGGACATTTTTGTAAACAGAAAGTGCGGTGTGTACTGTGAAATACTGTTTTTGGGTGTTTAATGTAGGATTTCTATTGTTTCGTCCCCACCAAGCACCCCTGTTCACTCCACCGTCCCGTAAATATGTTTTTATTAATAATAAATTATAGAACTGGATTTTGGAAAACGCGCACACAGATTTGTGTCATAATCGACCTATAGAAACGCCCTGAAAAAGAATTTTTCAAAAATCTCTTAGAATAGCGAAAACCGTTATATCGAACTATTACCTTTTAGAGCTGTCATTGATATGTAAAAAATTGCAGACCTTGGTCTTAAAATATTGGTTTAAATTTTATGGAAATATAATATTACTTATTTATTATATTACTTATTTGGGCGCGTTCAACACTTTTTGTGCGTGTGAATGAGAATAAACCCACCGACTTGGTTATGTCACGCTCATGATGCAGTCGATCAAAAAAGCCAGATACTTAACTATGATTAAATCTAAAGTGAATTTGCTTTGTTTGGATCGATTCTTTTATCTTCTTGAATTTGGGAGTTGCGGGTTTTATATTAAAACGGTAATAGGTAATCTTGTGGTGGTAAAGGGTTTAGGTTTTGTTTTGCCACCTTAAGCACATTTCCTAATTTTATTTTTTAAAATTTTAGGAACAAAAATTTACCTCCAAAAAAGAAATAAAAACTGGAATTTCAAAATCTAAGGCAAAAAAAATTTTGACGTTCAATAAATATTTTATTTCATACTATCCAGTAAATCCACTTACCCTGTATTACTTTGGGGCCGGTAAATTGCCTAGCAACGCTGTCATGTATCATTATAAGTGTCCACGTGGTCATTGTTGTTATGCCTTGATTAATGTCATTTTTGGATGCCAAAATGAAATTAAATCTTTAAATACTCATATATTAAGCGATTTTCATTTGATATAAGGATATATAGAAATTTCTATTTGTACTTAAAATATATTTTTTTACCAACTTTAGTAGATAAAAATGATTAGAAAACAAACTTCTTATTACATTTTTTAAAGTATTTTGTTTAACTAGAGTTGGTTATTTCCATTTTATTTAAACCTTTATCTAGCGTTATCTATTTAATACAATATAGGAACTTCTACTTGTAAAATATATTTTTTTACCAACTTTAGTTAATGAAAATTATCATATTACTATAAAACAGACTTATTGTTACATTTTCAAAAATATTCTGTTTTACTATGAACCTATCTAGCGTTACCTATTTAATACCGTTTAAGAGCTACAACTAATATAATATTTTTTATCAATTTGACAGTGACAAGCGAAGAATAATCATAGTTACCTGTGATATGGAGAACAAGGCTGTTACCTACGTAATTTAAGTGAAATAATTTAAAACTCACAAATTGTTCTCTTAAAATTTCATAAATAATATTTATTCATTAATTTTAATAAAGACAGTATAAAATAAAATATCATACGATACACGTCCGTTAGTTGTTATTACAGTACTCGTTTATATTCCAGACTCGGCTTCTGTGTCGTCTCGTCCGTAAACATCTCGTACTGTAATAAGTCACCTACCGGACCTATAACGTAAAATACTATTTCTTATGTTGTTAATATTGCAAAATATTAGTACCATGGTGATGAATTGAAAAAACTGGAATTTTATCACTGTCTTTTCAGACGAATGTCAAATAACAAGTTGTGGTATTTTTAACCGGCATAATGTAATGCATTGGAATTCCACAAATCCATACATAGTACAACCTGTTCGTCAACAAGATCGATTTGGGGTTAATATATGTTGCTTTTTATTTCACAACTACCTATGATTCCCGGTTTCGGGAGTTGATATGAGACCCAAATAACCGTTGTTCTGAATGAAGTTCAAATACTCGACAAAAGATGGCGCCACTACACTTAATTTCCAAGTTGAAGGGTTGGAAGAGTCCTTATATCTTTAAAAATACGCACTTTAGGTTAAAACGGGAACTTTCTTGTTCAAGGGGAGATAAAGGGCTATCACACTATATAATTACCTTTATTGTATTGGGACTCCTTTTTAAGTTTTATCGGCACGCACATTTTATCAACTTAGTTTAATTATATATAACGATAAGCTTGTGTATCGCTGTTTCAAAGAAAATTTAAATGAAGACAGATATCTGGACATACTCCAATTAAACCTTTTTGACATTTTGAATAATGTTCCTATAAATGAAGTAATGGAAATTTACTTTACTACAATAAGATGGCGCTTCTACCCATAACTTTGGAAACCGTTGGATAGGAACACATGGACCTATAAGGTGTCCACCATAATCTCCGGATTTACGACCCCCAATTTTTTTCTTTGGGGGAGGTGTTGGAAAATAAAATTAAAAAGAAGTTATCTTAACCCGAGAACAGCTTGATCAAAGAGTTCATAAGATCTTTGCTAAAATAAAACTTTTTATATCATGAATGCCTTAAAAGCTGTTTGAAGAAGATGTCAAGAGTGCATTGAAAACAATGGAGGGGCTTTCGAACATTTACGATAATTTCCATTATTTTTTTCTTAACCGAAATCTTTTATTTTCTTTCAAATTTTCTATATAGTGGGTCCCAGGACAGGTTTTACAAGAGGACAAATGGAAAAAAAAACATTTTGGAATCTTTAAATAACCTTTTAGGAAAATGTATAACTATAAAAATATAAAAAATGACCAAGAGTTAATTTTATTTTTAAAAATAGGACAAACTTGTTTTTTTACTTTCATGTTTTAGGTTTAAATTTTGACATAAAATTAAATTCTTTACAACATTTACCTGTACGATTTTGTTATATTAAAAAAAATAAAAGTACTTTACTCTTGGATATTTTTCATATTTTTAGTTATAACTTGCCCTGTATAATACGAATTGGGATAAAATTTTGTATTTATTAGTTTTGGACCATGCGACCAGTTTCCCTAAATTTAGTTTCAAATTTCAAAAATTTTTGGTCCGTTTGTCCCCTTTGTAACACCTATCCTTGGACACACTGTATTTTTTTAATTTACTTTTTGTGTTAACCATTTTTCCATGTTAATCTAAACAAGTAAAAAATAATAGGGGAAAACCAGTTGTGCAAAACACCCGGTATGCCTTAAAGTATATTTCAAACTTTCAAAAGACAACATTATTTAAAATAAAATAAAAACCTAAAAGAACTGTAATTTTCTTTTTTGCTGAAAACGTGACTAGTAAGTCCATTTTATTGTTCAAGAGAATACTGAACAAAACTGGCAAAACTTTGTCTAAAATGAAAGTGTCGTGTGGCGACCACTGGCGGTCATGTAATTCACTTGTGGCTTCTGCAAAGGGCTGAATGGAGCAGCTTGTAGCGTCCACCGGTCACGACCACAAGGCCTTTAATTATATATTGTCTTTCCTGGCGAGAGAAGTCTTTTGTAAGGAGGTGAAAAACAATTAAATCTAATTTTAACTAATTTAAAAGATAAGTTAGTCATAAATAATTTAGGTACAATAATAAATTATGCTTTATACATGGTGTCCGAAAAGGTCAGGTCTGAAATGATAGGGGTGGTAGAGTGAGCCAAAAATTCGTTAGGAAGATATTGACCTTTAAAGTTGGAATTAAAAAAAACCTATCCCAGCAAACACTATTTGCCGGCAATATACAGTTTTCATATTGGCATTGATGGTTAAATTGAATTAAAAAGTTAACCCTAAATAAACACTCAATTGCCAATAAATTTTACATTCAGGCGAATTGCCGGCAAGCATACAAAAATGGCGGCATACCAATCCTTATTAAATCAAGCATGCCTTTTTGTTGCAGGCAAATAAATATTGGATTTTTGAAGGCAAACCTTCAACCCATATTGGTACTTTTCAAAACATATTATTAAAATTGGTATTTAACTAACATTCGAGCAATTTTTTTAATCTGTTTTATTTATAATGGCGGCTAAACAACATTATTTTATGTTTTTTTACATAACTTAAAGAAAATGGCCTTTTCAGAACATTTTATTGTTACAAATCATGCAAATAAAAAATGAGTCAAACAAAATGTTTATTATGTATTTTTGAGAGAATAAAAATAAAATGATGGTAAAATTAGCTAGGTTAATTTCGACGGAAGGTGACAAATTCAAATTTCCCGCTTAGCTGAAATACAAGATTTGACGACTTTGACAGATGAAGAAAAATTGCTTTTGTTTGAACGCTTTGTGCAATTGTTTTCTACGTGGTTTTCTAGCTTTTTAGTTTCTTTTTTGAAGAAAAGAGTTTTTTAATAAGAATAATTAAGTGTATTCATTACCTAATTAGTGTGTGTTGTATGATTAGTTGGCGATGGCTAGTCGAGAAGGCGAGTTATTCAAGTAGACTGGTAGGAGCTGTAAACATTTTGTTTAAAACCTTTTAAATTTGTAGTTACCTAAAAAATTATGCGTTGCCTTATTAAAAGTTTTAAAGACGTGTTAATAAAAAAATTATATATATTTAATAGTTTTTTTTTACATTTAACTCCTTTAAAATATTTCTTCCTATGTTTTGGATCTGAAAATTGAATGTAAATGTCCCTTAAATACTTACTATTTTAAAGTGTTTTCTTTTGATTTACTATCTTTTTTTTAATTTTATTACATACTTTTTATTTTTTTTTGGTTTATTGTTACGGTATTAAAATTTATATTATGTAATTTTTTTATTGATAAAGTTTTCCTGCTTTTTTTTCTCATTTTTTTCGATTACAAAATTCTAAATATGTTATTTAACTTTTGGGAGATTCAACTTATAAAACTTGCAATACTTATTTAATGATAAATGCCATTATCCTAAACGCATTGCTTGCCAATAACTTATTAATGATGGATGCCATCATCCTAAATGCATTTTTTGGCATAACTTATTAATGATGGATGCCATCATCCTAAACGCATTTTTTATCATAAATTATTAATGGCGGATGCCATCACATTATCTGCAACACGTGGCCTAATAACGGCCAATTGCCCACTTTCGCGTCTTTTTGATATCTTTTTGCCAATGCCTTGCCATTAAAGAGTGTTGGCAATGCCAGTAAATTAAATGTACAACGCCGGCAAAAAATGTTATATGAGACAGTACCAATGATATTTGGGAAACTAAATAACTCTATACTAATGCTTTTTACCATAGGTTAACCGCTGTTCAGTAAGTCAAAATTATACAAAGTAAGACTTTTTTCATTCTGCTTTGACCGTTTGATTCCTTTATCATTTTAGTACAAAAAGGTATACTTTATTTAGATCAATATCTTGGACCGTTTTTCATTAAATGGCATTTAAATCCAGGCATACCAACTTTCTGTATGTTATAAAAAATCCATTTTATTTAGAAAATTATTATTATTATTAAAACATGGTAAAATTATTTAAAACAGTTTGTATCTGTATTAAAACTTAAAGAGGCTTTCAAACATTATTTTTAATAATTTACCATATTTTAATAATGTTCTCAAAACATTATTTAATCACATACAAAATGCTCGTATGATTTAAAATGCGATTTTATGAAAAACGGTCTAGGATATCAATTTAAATAAAATATACCTTTATTATAGAAAAAGGATAAAGAAACCAAACGGCCCAGCAAAGTGTCAAATTTGTTACCTGTGTCAAAAATGCATACCAAAATTTAAAAAAAAAAAATCGTCTCAATATTAATCCTCACTTACTGAGCAGCCATTTACCTATGAAAATAAGTTCAGTATAAGGTTATTTAGTTGCCCAAATATTATTGGTACAGATGGGTCCACATTTATTTCTTTCTGAAAGCAATACCGCCAAGTACACAAAAAATGATAAAGTAAACAAATCTTTTCGAAGGCTACATAGCGCTGACAGAGCCTGATTTCCTATTTTTCGGATAAATAAAAAAAAACCATGCTAAACACGTATCACATACTTAAAAAACATCCTCTTATTTCGCCTCTGTCTTGCCATAAAACCGGTGGCACGCGGTGTGGAACTAGAAACTCGTCGGGGTGAATATGTTTTACTGTAATAAATCATTGTTCAAAAAAGGGTTTATTTACTTTATGATTTTTTGTGTTCTTTGCGGTATTACTTTCAGAATTAATTAAATGTGGACCCATCTATATTTTGGCCAGTGCCGTATTAACCATTAGGCTGACTAGGCTACAGCCTAGGGCGCCATGAAAAATAGGCGCCAGAGGAAGTTTTTAAAGAAGTTTAGGTCGGGTGGGGATTTGGTGACTAATTTCTCTGTGAATAAGGTGCTTTGGAATAAAAGGGCCTGGCACTTAAAATAGGCGCTACGGAGGAAAGGACTGTTTTTTTGCTCTTTAAAAATGTTCTTGATGGAAAATAGGCGCTCCGGGAATTCTAGCCTAGGGCGCCTTAAACAGTTAATACGGCCCTGACTGTGGCAATAATTTCAAAGTTATAATTGAAATCATTTTTTTAAATCTAACTTTAAAGGTTTTTCTCACTAACAAAGCGAGATACAACTTTTTTTATATGAATTACTAACATTATGTTGACTCACTCTTTCACTCCCATTATTTATGACTTCACCTTTCCGAACACTCTGTATATACCGGATATCAACGAATCAATTAAACAGATCTGACTTTTATTAACCAGCTGCCCGCGGAAAAATTTCCTTCCCCCTCCCAAATCTTCAAGTATTTAAGTCCCGTGTCAACAAAGTCCCTCTTACCTCGCTTAAGACACCCACGGTACGTTAGTATTTAGGCTTTTAGCCTTCGTGGTTTGTTTAAAGATAAGAAAAATAAAAAATAAATCCATGAAAATCACGTGTAATAATTTGAAGTAGCAAAAAGATTTTTTTTGCACACTAGTGGTTTTTATCAAATATACAGGGTGGCCCACCATATTCGACACGGTCTGTAGCTGGATAACCATGGGGTTTTTAAAAAAGTAAATACTGGAACATATACAGGTCGGATAAGACCACAGTATAAATTTATTTTAGTTCATACAGGGTGTCTCAAAAAAGTGTGACGTATCAAAGTTATATTTTTTAAATAGAACACCCTATATTTTATGACGGTTTTAGATTATACTTTAAAAAATTACTCAAGTTTGTTAATAGTACTAAATGTCTAATTTTATTCGTTTTTGTGATATTTGATTTTTTTTTAAATGCAGAAGTAAAATTAAAATGATTTTACTTTAACACTTTAAACTTTAAAATGTGTAACAAGATAAAAAAAGTCTGCCATATCATACGTAGGTCAAATCAAGATCAAATATTGTACAGGGTGATCAAAAAATAATTTTAATTTTTCAGAAAATCAATTAGCCATATCTGTCTTATTTTAAATTGAACACCCTGTATTTTTTTACGTCACATGATGACAAAAAAATACTCTTTCAAATGGTTTATAGGTTGCCTATACCTATCTTTTGTGCTTTTTAGTAAAATCTGTTTTTACAAATTTTTAGTCCAAATGTTTATTTAAATTAAAGTTGGCTGTGACATAGCAGCCATTAATATTTTTCTTAAGAAAATAACAAAGACCATTTATTAATTACTTGTGTTTTAGTTAGTTTAAAAGAAATTTCAATGATTTTAAATAAAAACCCTTCTTCTAAAACAACAAGATGAAATAATACTGGTAGGATGTGAAAAAATGATTTACTGTAGTTTAGAGTTAATCCTAAAAAATATTCCAGGAGAAACCATCTGATAACCTTAGTAGTTGCTTTAAAAAATTGACACAGTGATTATGGATAATGGAAGAAACGACTTATAGGTCACAGAATGTCGTCATAACTGAGCAGAGGCGTTATTAGGATTGTTTAAAAACACAAGTTTTATCATTACCATATTTAGCTGAAATAAGTGTTATTGGAAGTAGCATTATAAGCAACTAATTAATTTTTTTTTGTGAATTTTAAAAATAGTGGCAGATATTACAAAATCTTTTAATTTTGTGCTTTTTTCAACCAATTTACATTTTGCAATAACGGCTTAGTAAATAGGCATAGCTATCTCACAGCCTACTTACATTTAAATAGACATTTGGAAAAAAATATGTTGAAACGGAATTTACTTAAAAAGCATAAAAGATAAGTATAGGCAACCTATACACCATTTGAAGGAGCATTTGGTTTGTCATCATGTAGTGTAAAAAATACAGGGTGTTCCATTTAAAATAAGAGAGATATTGCTATTTGACTTTCTGAAAAATTGAAATTATTTTTTGATCACCCTGTATAATCTATGATCTTGATATGACCTACGTATAATAAGGCAGACTTTTTCTAATCTTGTAACAAATTTTAAAGTTTAAGGAGTTTATATTGTTAAAATAAAATTAATTTAATTGCACCCCTGCATTTTGAAAAAAAAATCAAATATCACAAAAACGAATAAAATAGACACTTGGTAGTATTAACAAACTTAAATTATTTTTTTATGTAAAATCTAAAACCGTCATAAAATATAGGGTGTTCCATTTAAAAAATATAACTTTGATACGTCACACTTTTTGAGACAACCTGTATAGAGTAAAATAATTTTATACTGTGGCCTTATCCGACCTGTATATGTTTCAGTATTTACTTTTTGTAAAAACCCTATGGTTATCCAGCTACAGACCGTGTCGAATATGGTGGGCCACCCTGTATTACCTTCTTTTTATCTACAGGTCTTTACTATCTCTTTTACATAAACTTCTTTAAAATTTATTAGCCTTACAATGCAAAAACTAAGTATTTTATCTTACAATACCAGTTGAAACCAGCATTTAATTAACTTTACCGGCTTTATGATAGAATAACTTCAGACGGTTTCTATTTAATGAAAATTTTAATAAGCTTTTGCAGAAATATTATTTAATAGAACGTTTGCAAAAAAAATACATTAAAAACAAGTGTACAATTATATTTTTAATAAGGTACGGCTAATAAGGCCTGTCAGGTAATAAGGCCTAATTATTAACAAAAATCCAATTTCAAGACTACATTTACATGTAGACAATACACGCAGATTGTGACTTAGGCTTGTAGTTGCGCATTAGCTTGCTCGCTGTCACTTATAGGATGCTATTTATAGTAAGGGGTATAGTTAGGGATCCCCGGACCAGTTCTCCAAGTCATTACTAGCAAGCTAATTTTTCGTGAACAGCTTCATTTTAGCGAGACGCCCAACTTTTTTCCTTACAAAAATTTTCGTTGATGGTAGCTTACAAGGATAGCAGGAATTAAATGTGATGAAAACAAACGCAGAGCGATGCAGATATTTCTTTCGCAGGATCTTAATTTAGTATTGGATTGGGGTGCCATAAATCTCGTCCATTTTAGTGCATCCAAAACACAATCATGTTCCTTGTCGCGAAAAGAGTCATCAAATACTCATCCTCTACTTATAGGCGGCCAAGTTTTACAGAGCAAAGACACCTTCAATCTTGTGGGCATCACATTTGAAAGTAACCTTAACTGGCATAAACACATTGTATCTATAGCCATGGCAGCTTCAAAAAAGCTTGGATTTCTCATTAGAGCCAAAAAGTATTTTTGCCCTTCTAATTTATACACTTTATATGTGTCCCAAATCCCACCTCCCTTGGAATATCGTTCTTATATCTGCGACATGGCGTCCCCCACAACTCTAAGCATTCTTGATTCTATTCAAAGAAGAGCTGTTCGTCTCATTAATGATCCTTCACTTACAGAAAGGCTTTCCTCTCTTGCCCATCGTCGGGCTGTATGGGATTTATCGCTTTTTATAGGTACTTCCATGGCTTCTGCTCTGAAGAATTGTCTAGTATAGTTCCTCCACTTACGGTTCCCAACAGAGAGACTCGTGTTGCCGCGCGTATGCATCCCTATACGGTCCAACTGGACAGGCCCCGAACTTCCCACTTTGTTCGTTCTTTTATCTCTAGAGTTTACAATATAACTTTAAGCATTTTATTGCAAAACCTCTCCAATATTTTTATATAATATTCGCAGCGTTATTAAAAACTTACGGTAGAGTTCATCTCTATAGAAATTTAAAAATGCAGTTGTTAATTTTAGATGAAATTTTATTGTATGTTCTGTCGGCTTTGACAGAAGGCTATTGTGAACAGTAAATAATATTATAAATTATATTTTTTACCCTCATTTATTTTTATTAAAAAAAAACAACAAATTAAAAAAATTTACAATTTTTTTTCATAGCTTTATTAAGTACCTAAATAAATAAAAACTCCACAAGGCAAAAAAATACAGATCAACTTTTATGTCGTTATTTAAAAAAATAAAAATTATAAAAAATATATATACCAAAGAATTATCGTGTTAAAAAATAATATACAGGGTGTAACTAAATAAGTGTAAAACATTTAAGGAGGTGGTTCCTCATTGAAAAATATGAAAAAAGTTCCTATAAACATAGGTCCGAAAATACATAGTTTCTAAGATACAGGGTGTCCAACATTTAGGTTCAACATTCACCTTCTTTAATCTTCAGTTGACCTTCACTTTTTAATGTCATTAGATAGTCCTTAAAAAGTTAAGATAGGAAAGTAAAATTAATTTTGCTATCTTCCCAAGAAACATGCAATAAAGTGGTTTTTATTTTTTTCTCGAAAACGAAGCAAGATACAAAAAATTTCAAGCGTTGTATTTTTAGTTGCTTATTCTAAAAAAAATAAAAAGTTACAAAAAGTCAGTGGCGTACATTTTTTTACAATTATTTTCGATAAGATGTCCCGTGAGACGCCACTGGACTTAATAATTTTAATTTAATTATGCCTAACTTTGGCCCTTATTACTAGAAATAACACTGAAAAATTTCAAGAAAATCGGTTATAGGGTATTCAAGATAATTACAAAAAACCTATTTTATTTAAAAAGTTTAACACCCTGTATCTTGGAAAGTATGCATTTTCGGATCCATGTTTATAGGAACTTTTTTCATATTTTTCAATGAGGAATCACCTCCTTAAATGTTTTACACTTATTTAGTTACACCCTGTATGTAATATAAATAAACTTTTCGACTAAAGTAGATCGTTTTATTCTGATCCAAGATATTTGTCGTAGCATTTTGTACAGACGTTTTAGAGACACCCTGTATATTTAGTATTTACATTTTTGTTTCGAATTTATTTTCAAATAAACGAAACTATCGGTTGGTTCCGTGTAACTTACAAAGTTGCAGGGTTTTATGACTTTTACCTGTGATATTTGGCTCGTAAAAACTTGTTATTTCTTACAGACAGTTGGATTTACGACCCTTTCAATATTAAATGGTTATGATCTTTCCTGGGTTTTACTACCAAGGGTAATGTTAACAATACTTTGTTGAATTACCCAAGTATATATTTCAAAAATAATCTGTTATTAAATGCATTGCATAAAAGCTGCTGTAAAAATGTTTTTACAGAAATAAAAAATATTTAAAAATAAAAAAGTTATAAAGGATTAAAGAAAACGCAAAAAATAAGAAACACGCTGTTGCGAGTAAACGACGCAAGATAGCGAATTGCACTTGTAAATTTGGCTTGAAATTTGAGCCTTGCAAATCGGGTGTCAGTTTTTTTGTAAAACGTACAGAAACAAGAGTTTCCTATCAAAGGCGTCGAATTTGACCCACCCTGTACACGTAGTTTAGAGTATCTACTTTTAAATACACAGCATGAGCCATTAAAATTTCAAAGTTGCTTTTTGGCCAAAATAATGGATTTCTATCCCATAGTGCGTCGGTAATACTAAAGAATATGATGGCCAAGGTTAGTTTATATTTATAAGGTTGCGACACATCCTCAACTTTTAGTCGGTTCGAGGTCGGGGACGCAAGGAAAGGCACTCCACGGAGAAAAGTTGACAAGACTGGGTAAAATCAAAGCTGATGATCAAATGTTTTTTATTTAAATTAAAGAAATTTACAACTTAATAATAATTAAAAACTGTTGTGTAAGCGGTTGTTCTACTAATACAATAAACTGTATATCTCCGGCACTGAACAACATGGCCGAAAAAATGGAAGATGTGACGTCATAATACGTCAAATCAATATGACCGAATGTCGCGACCCCACATAGACCGACTTTGATGATAGCTACCGCAATAGAAGTCCAGTTGAAATGGCTGAATTCTCTCTTTCTATTTTTTTTTCTTGGTTTTAGTCCCTTCAGGTCCAATCCACCACTCTCCTGCTTCCGGACTATGCTTTCAAGGGCTTCGTCGGCGGAAAATCTGGATAATCAAGCTCGTAGCTCCCAGAAATTCCAAAAAGAAAACAAAAATAATTCTACAATCGATGCAATGCATAAATTGTCGGCTGTCAAACCAAGAGCTGCTACTGGTGTTACGTATAAGCTTCACTTTCACTACTGACAGTTCCCATTGCACGCCCATCTATTTCTCGCCATTTGAGAAATACCTCGTGTTCACCACCAAACAGGATACCATCAGCTTATAGGAATCTTCGCTCACAGCGCTTAAATCCAGAAGAAAGATGCCGTCAATTTAGCGTGAATCTTTCCTTGATCCCCGAAGGTAAAAAACGTTCGTACGGCACCTCTAGCCGCCACTCTGGGAAGAACTTTGTAGTCCTCTATGCACGTCCGCACTGTCCGGAGGTCAAACAAAGAGTGAAAATGGCTGAATTACAAACGATTTATCACCACGTGCTTATATGGACAGCTTCTATCTGTATAGGCAGACTTATGAGAGGGCTTCGATTTTTGTCGCCGATTTCTTTACAAGTGTCCGTTATTCTATTGCGGTAGCTACTATATTCTTTGGTAATACACATTGCGGTCATTAAGGAGGAGAGGAGAATTTTTACTCGTCATAGCGAGAAGTTTTACCATTAAGCATGCACAACTTAGCTGATTTGTCAAGCAACGGCGAAGTTTATCTACCAAGAAGCTCTAACCTATCAAATTTATGTTTTTTAATTGATTAATACATTTCTTATACATAATAAAAAAATAAAAACGCATAGTGGCTAATTTGCTTTAATTATGTGCGTTTTAAACTTCGACCACAACATCAAAAACTTTTTCAAAAGAAAGATTAGCTTAAAGGCAAGTAACACTACATGAATATCCTTATTTAAAAGAAAACTTTCGGGACCGATCCGCTTTGACAGTTCCTAAAAGTTGCTTTCTCACCCAAAGACCCTAAATATGACAAAGTTTAAGACATGGAGTTGTTAAAATAATTTTAACTTAATTTGTTTTTTTATTTTGTAACTTAAGTTAAAAGCAATGTGTATTGAGTACATTCATAAGTAAATAAACAACAAATATACACTTTCGACAAAAATAGTCGCATCAGCCGAATTTTTTTATAGGCTTTAATACAAAAATGCTTCAGTTTAAATGGCCATATCTCTTTAAATTGTTATTTTATAATAATAATTGAACAATAAAAATGTTAAGAAAAGTAAAGCTATAACTCTTAACAATACACTCTAAAGGGTAATTAAAAGTTTTTGAACGAAATTAATAAAGTCAATTACTTTAATAGTGGCTTTTTACGTAGCTATTTTAAAAAGCAAAGTTATTTGCTGTCACCTCCTAAAAATATAAAATTTTAGGCCATTTGTGCTATTATAGAGTCCATGCGTAGACATACTGTATAAACAAAAAGTAAAATAAATATTTTTCAAGACGGTATAATTAGGAAAAACACAGAAAACACATTAGTTTTATATCATAATTTTTCCTTTATTACTCTTTTATAAAATACTTATAGTGAAATAGCCTAGAAAAGATTACATTTAAAAACGAAGCCATTTAAAGGCAACAAAACCTATAATGGCCAAGTAGTCTTTATTGCAGTAAATGTATCCTAATGAATTTAAAATGCATTTATTGGGAGATATTTTAGCATGCAAACATTTATATTTTGCAACATTAAAACAGTTTTATAGTACTTAATGTATTTGAAATTTTTAAGAGATTTTAAGCACGCAATTTTGAAATAAATAAAATTTCCTTTTTAACCTTTAACGGTTCTTTTTGCCCATTCGGGGTCTTTCCACCCAGGTCAGACTATCGCTTCTCCTAGGTGGTGCACTGCAGCCTTAAGGCTTATTGTACCTTGAATCCTACTCCTTTCCATTCACACACTATTTATTCCATAGCTGGGATGGTTGCTGCTCGGTCCCTTCGTAAACCCTCGAGCAGCACACCGCGTGCCGCTACCCAAAAACTGTGGATAGTCGGTCACCCATCCAAGTTATGGCCGCACATCTCACTGCTTCGGCGATCCGAACCAGGGCAGCCAAAAGCGCGGCACTTTAACAGTATTGTGGAACCTGCTGCCCGCGGAGGTCTTTTCTTTCCCCCAAATCTTCAAGTATTTAAATCCCGTGTCAACAAACTCCCTCTTACCTCGCTTAAGACACCCACGGTACGTTAGTATTTAGGCTTTTAGCCTTCGTGGTTTGTCCAAAGATAAAAAAGAAAATCACATAGATCGTAATTTTAATATGTATGATTCGCATATCTTTGTGTGGGTAATTATTACTTGTCTCGTTTGTTTTACAGGTTAACATGGATTCTTTTTAGCCCAATAACCGTTGTAGGGTTAGGCATTAAATACCTCTCTATAAATTAATAAATTTTACATTCGCAAAATATTCGGTAACACAGACAGAAAAGAACAGAAGTGTGTTTTTCAGACATTTTAAGTTCTACAGGATGGGCCAAATTAAACTTGCACACTTTTTAAGTAGGTAACAATACCTTTTTGATCTATTGCGCCTATCTATTTTAATTTTACAGGGCTAATAGGTCGATATGTTTTCTCTAGGTTTGCCAATTTTGGTCAAATGGATTTAGTCAGGACCGGACTTGCGGAACTTTGTTTAAAATGGTGCAGTTAACCTTGTTAAAAATGAAATCGGATATAGCTACAATTTAGCTAATACGTTTATCTTGTAGACAAATTATGGGAAATGATTCAGTAACAGCAAATCTGTTAATAATTTGAGGATTCAGAAATTATGAATATTCTTGATAAATGATGCGCCCCAAGAAGCATGCATTTCTCTCAATTTTAACAGGGAACTTTTTTAGTATACTTTGAAAATAAAAAATGTAAGGTTCCCATAGTTCTTGAGTTGGATGCTGACATAAATTAATAGTAAATTAATTAAAATTACACGTATTAGCCCAATTGTAGATAAATTCGATTACTTTTGCAACAAAGTCAAATGCATCATTTTGGAAAAGGTCCCGTAAGTTCGGTCCTGACTAAATCTATTTAATCAATATTAACAAACCAAGAGAAAACATATCTACCTATTAGCCCTCTAAAAATTTATTACTAGTTAAAAGTGTGCAAGTTTAATTTGGGCCACACTGTATATCGAGATCTTGTGTGATTTGTTACCATTATTTTAATATTTCTGGATATTTAAATATTGCATATAATATTTTGTATACTTTTGTATGCTGCGGTACATGCGAATGCCTTTTAACATGATTGTAGACATATCTGATAAAAATATTATTATCATGGACGAGTCCCTCTTACATTCTTACCACTAATTTGAAAGGGCAATATGATCTAAAATCTTTATGATCTTTATTTTTATTTAATAATTTATGATAACAGCAACTGTAATATATAAATTTTGAGTTACTAAAAATAAATTTAGTCAGCCAGTAAAATCATTAAATAGGGTTTTTCAAGTTTTGTTTAATTACATTTTTATTTTGCAACAATAAACAAAAATTTTATACTAAGGGGTGATTCATTTAAAGGTACTTTTTCTAGTAGCTATTTTTGGATAGATAAGAGAGTCCAAATTTTAAACTGTTATGGTTTTTGTGTTCAGTACCGTTTGACAATTTATCCTGGAATGACTTATCTCCCGGCACAACGTCTAAAACTGGTTCACCTGTATTATGAAAAGCATCATTCTCCGAGAAATGCGTTTCGTGCGCTTCGGGCAACTTATGGTCCACGCATACTTGGCGTACTGAGCCGACTATTCGCTGTACCATAACAAAAATTTGAACTTCAGTTTTCATTAGTGGATAAGTCTTGACTAAATGAGCCACATCCAGCACGTAGTGAGAAAATATAGCGGCAGTAGCTGCGAGTGTACGTGATAATTCTAACGAATTGATTTGGGCTCGAAAATTAGAGCTTAAGAACAAACCATGTTAGGCGCAGTCAAGGCCAACATTTGAAAGCCATAATCTATAAAAATAAAAGTAAGATACCTTTTTTTCGTATGATAATAAATATTACTTACGATAAAGTTATTTTTATTTATTTTTTATTTTTATTTTTTGTTAAAGTACCTTGTTATGATTACTCATTACTTGTTATTTTGTATTTAAAATTTTTAAAACGTTAAAAGCATACAGTGTTGAAAAAATTAAAATTTCCTTTTAACCTTTAGCGTTACACATAATTTTATTATGTATGATTCTGCATACTCTTTGTAAAAAGTAATTATTTATTTCGTTTGCTTTACAGGTTTACCTAAATTCTCTTTTAGCCCAATAACCCTTGTATGGTTAGGCATTAAATATCTTTGAATAAATTATTTATAAAATTTTACACTTATAGACTAAGATCCGAATAGAAGCGGCCTTTACTCATCTGCTTTACCAAATAAAAACTGTTTTATTAAAAATATAGTGTTTAAACACAGGTTTTGCTATAGGGTTGCCTTAAAATTATATTCCTATAAATGGCCAAGTAGTCTTTAATGCAGTTAAATTTAACTTTTAAATTTTTAACATTTTTTTGCCAAATAAATAATTAAAAATTCTTTTTACCCTTTACTGGTACACATAGATCATAATTTTAATATGTATGATTCACATCTCTTTGTATGAGTAATTATTTATTTTGTTAACTTTACAGGTTTATATAGCGACCTTTACTCATCTGTTTACCAAATATAAACTGTCTTATTAAAAATATAGTGTTTAAAACACAGGTTTTACTATAGGGTTGCCTTAAAAATTATATTCCTATAAATGGCCAAGTAGTCTTTAATGCAGGTAAATTCGACTTTTGAAATTTTAACATTTTATTGCGAAATATTTTCAAAACAGCAAATATTTTTATTTTCTAGCACTAAAAGAGCCCTACAACTTGTTTTAATGCATTTATTTTTTAGGTTTTACGCACACAATTTTAAAATAATTAAAAAATTTTTTTAACCTTTACCGGTACACATAGATTAAAATTTTAATATGTATGACTCACATCTCTTTGTATGGGTAATTATTAATATTGTTTACTTTCCAGGTATATATAGCGACCTTTACTCATCTGTTTTACCAAATAAAAACTGTTTTATAATAAATATAATGTTTAAACACCGATATTGCTATAGGGTGTCCCTAAAAATTACATACCTATAAATGGCCAGGTATTCTTTAATGCAGTTAAATTTACCTTATAAATTTATAACATTTCAGTGCTAAATATTTCAAAACCAGCAAACATTTTTATTTTGCAGCACTAAAAGAGTCCTATACTATTTGTTTTTATGCATTTAATTTTAATTTTAAGACTTCTCATACACAATGTGGAAATAACAAGAAATTTCATTTTTATCGTTTGCACACACACATTCCAATTTTCTTATGTACGATTCACATTTCCTTGTAAGAGTATATATTTATCTTGTTAGCTTTATACAACGTGTCCAAGATAAGGAGGGCCAGTATGGGCATCTTGGAAATGGTAAGAGATACGAAGTGGGTTAAATGGGAACAAAGTTGAGGTTTTAAGTGCGTAATAATATGCTGTTCAGAAAGTTTTAAATTTCGAGTACTTCCGGAGATTTCCGAAAAAAAAAAACAAAAAATTGGAAATTGGTTTTCCTGGTCTTATTTATAATCGGATATTAAAATAAATTGCACTTTTGCATTGCCACTTTTTCTGCTCTATCTAATGATAGAGTTTTATTTAAATACGACATGCGTTTCGTTTACGTGGGACCACCTTCAACTTTATTTTTTTAAATACGGTCTAATTTTACCGAATTTTAAAATACAGGATCGATATTAAATGAATACTGTGAATTCGATAGAAAATTGGCTTTGGAATTTCGATATTAAAATATGAGGACCGTATTTTAAAATGTAAGTAAATAATACTATGGGGTTCTGTTTAGTTCTGCTTGGTTTTATTAAAGTAATTTATTAATTTAAAATGAGGAGTTGATTATCGATAAGTTTTAATTTCTAAAAATACAGATCCGTATTAGGATTAAATCCGAATGCTTGATACATCAATAAATTTAAATTAAAATCGGCTTTAAAATTTTAATATTA
This sequence comes from Listronotus bonariensis, assembly GCA_014170235.1. NCBI lineage: Eukaryota > Metazoa > Arthropoda > Insecta > Coleoptera > Curculionidae > Listronotus > Listronotus bonariensis. Next base: position 88,102 of record JACEGR010002000.1, read on the forward strand.
GAGTATCAGGGCCGTATTTAAAAAAATTAAGTTGATGATGGGCCCAAAAAAACAAATGTCGTTTAAATAAAACTTTACCATTGGATAGAGCAGAAAAAAGTGAAAATGCAAAAGTGTTATTTATTTTAAAATCCGATGATAAATAAGACGAAGGAAAAAAAAATAAAACAAATTTCCAATTTTTCGGCTTTCACTAATATCTCCTGAAATGCTTGGAATTTCAAAACTTTTTAAACAGCATATTATTAGGTACTTAAAACCTCAACTATTCCCATTTAACCGACTTCTATCTCTTACCATACCAAGATGCCCATACTAGCCCCTCTTATCTTGAACACGTTGTATATTATAAATTTAAAAATTATTTAAATAATTCTTGTAGAATTACGTATTAAATACTTCTCTGCAAATTATTCACAAGATGTCAAATACAGAGATCTATCTGTAAACACTTGTGCTTTGTTTCCTTGGCTTCTGTTTCCTCTGGGAACAATTAGCCAGACCCTGTTAACCCTTATACACTGAAACAAAAAGCGACCTTCCCTCAACTGTTTACGAGATAAAAACTGCTTCATAATAAATATACAGTGGGTATAACATTTTATGAAAATTTGAGGACGTTAATAACGTATGTCCTAAAAGTTGTGGCACAAAACTCATTGTCTTTAATTTTAACAAAAACAAAATAATATCAAGTTGCCTTTGAAAACAAAAGTTTATTTACTTTATTTACTGTCAGTTAAGATTTATTTATTTTGAAGTTTTCGCTTTAAGATGTCGTATAAATTAGAAATAAGAAAAAGTATCTACAAGTTAGTTGGGCGGATACCCAAAGCTGAAATCTGTCGAATATTCCAGAAGGAAAACATTTCACGCAGAACCATTTATAGAACAATAGCGGAGTGCGAGCAGGAATACCATGTCTAAATCTCCCAAAAAGCGGAAGACTACGTGCATTTACCGCACAGAGGTCAGAGAGATTGGTGAGAAGAGCAAAAAACCAGATTGGAATGTCAACGAGGAGACTGGCTAGGCAATACAGATCTTCTAAGAGTACGATATCGTTGGAATTGAGGAGGAATGGTCTTAAATATCGAAAGAGACGTAAGTGCCCCAAATACTCTCAAGCGCAGCTTCTTCGTATACCAAGATGTTGTCGTCAACTGAGGCGGGTACATTTTACCAATGAAAAAATCATTATTTTAGATGACGAAAAGTATTTCACTTTGAGTAATTCTGAAATGAAGGGAAACGATGGATTTTATACGGACAACGTAGAGGAATGCCCTGACAATGTTAGATACAAACATAAAGCGAAATTTGCAGATAAAATCCTTGTCTGGTGTGCAATTTCTAACAGGGGTGTATCCCGACCTTTTGTGGGAAGAGTGAGGGGGAAGCTTTGAATAGTCAGAGCTATATTGATAACTGCCTTTCCAAATTGCTTCCAGTTTGTCCGCGAACATCATGCTAATGACGATATCATGTTTTGGCCAGACCTAGCATCATGCCATTACTCAAGAGATACCCAAAACTGGCTTCGACAACACCACATACCTTTTGTTCCCAAAAACGATAATCCTCCAAACTTGCCGCAGGTTCGCCCAATAGAGGATTTTTGGGCTGTACTGTCTAGAAAGGTTTATCATGGAGGCTGGGAAGCACAAGATGAGGAACAATTAATTAAGACGGCGAATTTACGAGAAATTAAGAGAAATTGAACTGAATTCTGTCCAGGACCTCATGAGAGTAATTCGAAGAAATTTGCGTCTGGTAGAGCAGAATGGGCCACTCCACATAATTCGATAATATGGTTTAGTTAAGTATTAAGTTGTAATTTATAATAACTAGTTAGTGTTTAAATAATATTTTCATTAAAAAAAAACCGATAAATATTGTATGCCAAAACTTTTAGGACATACGTTAAGACAACATAAACGAAATTTTAGGCAAGAAATAATGACAGATATAATAATAAACTGAGAGTCTGAGCCATTAAAAAATAAAAATGGAATGGGGAATCTTGTGGCACTTTATTTTAACACTTTAAGTACTATGTGTACCATAAATTGTACACACCTAACTTTTATGAGTAAACTGTGTGCCCGTATATGGTCACAATCTTTGTGTACTTCTAAGGAGTTGTGCCAAATATGCATTTAATTTGATATAAAGCGTGGCGGCATAAGGTACACAACTCCTTAGAAGTACACAAAGATTGTGACCATATACGGGCACACAGTTTACTCATAAAAGTTAGGTGTGTACAATTTATGGTACACATAGTACTTAAAGTGTTAAAATAAAGTGCCACAAGATTCCCCATTCCATTTTTATTTTTAATGGCTCAGACTCTCAGTTTATTATTATATCTGTCATTATTTCTTGCCTAAAATTTCGTTTATGTTGTCTTAACGTATGTCCTAAAAGTTTTGGCATACAATATTTATCGGTTTTTTTAATGAAAATATTATTTAAACACTAACTAGTTATTATAAATTACAACTTAATACTTAACTAAACCATATTATCGAATTATGTGGAGTGGCCCATTCTGCTCTACCAGACGCAAATTTCTTCGAATTACTCTCATGAGGTCCTGGACAGAATTCAGTTCAATTTCTCTTAAACCTTAGTTCATGCAAAGAATTGGCAAAACACAAAAAAAAATATATATATATATATATATATATATATATATATATATATATATATATATATATATATATATATATATATATATATATATATATATATATATAATTGTCCTATTTGTATGTTGTAATGGAAATAAATTTTAGCTCTTTTTTAAGAAAAGAGTGTTAATTTCTGGAAGCCGTTTATCGTCGGAAGGCGTAGTAGTTAAAGTGGTTCAATGACGCTTTCTGTATATTATAGCACCATTAAAAGATATTTAAAATACTTTTAAGAAAATACCACATTAGGTATTTATAATTTTAGGCATGAAATGATAAAATAATTATAAAATTTGTTTTTACCATTACCGTTACACATCAACTATCAAAGTCGGTCTATATAGGGTCGCGACATTAGGCCATATTGCTTTGAACTATTATGACGTCACATCTCCCATTTTTCGGCCATGTTGTTCAGTGCCGGGGATATACAGTTTATTGTATTAGTAGAATAACCGTTTACACAACAGTTTTTAATTATTATTAAGTTGTAAATTATTTTACTTTAAATAAAAAACATTTGAAATTACATCTTTTTACAAATATCACTTTCAAAACAATGAATAAAATGCACAAATTCTAGACGCCACTGGATTGGTCATCAGCTTTGATTTTACCCAGTCTTGCCAACTTTTCTCCGTGGAGTGCCCTTCCATGCGTCCCCGACCTAGAACCGCCTAAAAGTTGAGGATGTGTCGCAACCTTATAAATATTAACTTACCTTGATAAACTATAATTTTCATATGTATGATTTTTATCTCCTTGTATGATTAATTATTTATTCGACGTTACATTATAAAGGGTATCCTACGTCGCACTGCTACAGTTGATTTCTCAAAAGGAGGCTTTGGAAAATTTTAAAAATGTAGTATTGTTTTAAAGACATTGGGGAACATACCGGTTATACCGAAAGTTAATGTTAACTTCCTAATTTTAAATGAAACACCTTATATATTATTTGTTTGTTAGATTTTGCGTAAAATTTTAAACATATTTTATGCATGATGTCCGATACCGGTGAAGTGCCTGGGGGTTTACACTGCGGGTTACACCACAACATTGAATAAATTTAGATGGTCGATGTGAAGTTTTATTTTTTAAACAAATTATTTAAAAGGTAATTTTTAAGCATATAATTTTGCTTTAAATTACAATTTTTTATTTATATGCTTTACCCAAATAAACACAGGCAGATAGCTAGGGGTTTGCTTTAACAATTATATGCCTATAATCGCCAAGAGTTCTTCATGCAATAAAATTTACCTACTGAATTTAAACTATTTTATTAAAAAGTATTTTAAAGCCAGCAAACATTTTAATTTTGCAGCACCGAAAGAGTTCTATACTATTTATTTAATGCGTTAAAATTTTTTAAAGGTCTCCAGCACACAAAGTAAAATAATTAAAAATTCCATTTTTACTCTTAACGTTAAACACATAATTTTTGCAATATGTATGACTCACATCTCTTTGTTGGGGTAATTTTTTATGTAGTTTACATGGAAGGTTTGCCGATATTTTTAGCTTAATAATTTTTGTAGCGTTAAACAATAAAAACCTCTCAGAAAATGATTTATAACAAGTCACATACGCGATCTATGTGTTAACACTTTTATAGGCTAAGACGCGAAGCGATCTTTACTCATCTGTTTATCGGATAAACACTGCTTTTTAACATTTTTCGGTATTTTTTCATATAAATTTAAAGGACTTTGGTAAGACAACATAAGCCAAATTTTACGCAAGAAATGACAGATAGAAATGTCAAACTGAGTTGGACGACGGTAAAAAAATCGATAGGTGGGTTTTATAGCACTATATTTTTAAACCTCCTAACGAGTACTTCATAATTCTAAAATATTAAGTCAATTATTGGGAGATAATCCAAAGCAAGAAAACATTTTCATTTTGCATTTGAAATTTACTAGACGTGTTCAGAACACAATGTTGAACTTAGTAAATATTCAATTTTCACGTTTTACAGTACACATTAATCATAATTTAATAACGTATGATTTACATCGCTTTCTATGATTTATTATTTATCTGACGTTAGCTTTAAAGATTTACATAAATTTTCATTTAGCTTACTTAAACCATTTTTTGTTGTTAATACAGTTCAAAACATTTAGTTTTCTTGCTAAACGGTGACGTCATATACGTCATGTATTTAACCGTGTTTGAATACATCGCTGACAATAGTTTAAAACAATAGTTATCTTTGCCAAGCAGGCGTATGCATTTTACTCATTAAAAGCTTTGTTTCGATTATTCTTTGTAAACTTTTAACATGGATGTAAATGGCTAGTAAAGAAATTTATATTCGATGTAAAATAAGGTACATATTAACCCTAAAAAATTAAAAATCATATTAATTATGATTTTTATTTTTTATTATTATAATTATCATATCCTAAAAGCTTATTCGGCTATAAAGCAACGGTTTAAAAACCTTCATTTTCTTGATTCTCATGTTTAAAACTTCATTTTGAAATACGATTTGAATCACTCCGACAAATACGGTTAGCAAGAAAATATGAATTCATTCTTGTAGAGTTAGGCATTAAATATCTCTTTGTAAGTTATTTATAACATGTTACATCTATTTACTAACACTCTTAGGGTAAAATCTGCCTTATTATATTTTATAAAACAAATTTGGTATTAAAACCTAAGAAATTCCCACAAAATTATGGTTAGGGCTATGAATCTTCAAGAAACATTAATTTTGATTTTTTTAATGTAACTGTGTAATGTAACTTTTTATGTTTTTTATTCTACTTGTTTTTACAGAACTAATATATATCACAAATTTGTTTTCTTTTAAAATTTATTAATAAAGCCGTAGAAAATGTTTAAATTTAAATCTTTGAATAGTTATTATAATTATTAGGCACCATTAGTTTTATTTTAAAATTAATAATATATTCATTAGCATAGGCAGCCATTTATTTTCAATTTAAATTATTATTAATTAAAGTTTTTTAAAGTTTTAATATAAAATAATTTTTAGTCGGTAAACAGATAGAGAAGATTGCTTTTCTTTAGATTGTGTTTTATTAAAAATTTAATCAAAATTTTTGGTAATTTATATTAGTATAATGAAAAATGTGAATTTAATTTACCAAATTAGTTGCTCTTTTCAAGGAACCCAACCTTGAATAGTATTAAAGCCTTTTAGTCTAAGATCGGCCATTAAGAAAATATACCCTCATTTGTTAATTAAATGAAATATTTTTGGGCAGATTTTAATGTAGTGAATGCAAGTGAACAACATCTGCCAGCATAGGTCTGCTACAATTAATAATAATTAATTAATTAATAGGTAATTTATATATAATTGTTACCTTTACATAGTAATTGCATAAACCAATGATCAGCGGTGAAATGGCTTAGTTGGTTAGGTAGCAGCCCGATTTTATTCAATTAAATATGGTAAACATAATTTTGCTAATAGACAAGGGAATAAAAAAATAGAAAAAAATGTTACCCAGTGCAGGATACGAACCCAGTCGTATGACTGTACGACCAGTGTCGACAAGGCATGCACTACTAAATGTTGCTACCTAGCCAACTAGGCTATTTCATTGCTGATCATTGTTTTATGCAATTAACGTGTAAAGGTAACAATTAAAAATAAATTAACTAATAATTAATTAATTGTAGCAGACCTATGCTGGCAGATGTTATTCACTTGTATTCACTACATTAAAATCTGCCTAGAAAATATTATTTTATTTAATTAACAAATGAGGGTATATTTTCTTAATGCCGGATCTTACACTATTTTATTTATAAGCAATTGATGGTTATATGTTGGCCAAAAACTGTTTATATAAAATTTAAAAAATAAGTATCAGAATTGGGCATAAAATATAAATAAATAAAATTCTACCCTGGGTCCATATTCTTGAGTTTTAGGGAGTAGAAATTATGGTAGAAAATGGTAAAAATGGGAGTGGCCAAGAAATCCTGTATTCTTGAAGCCAATTCTATCAAAAAGTGATAGAAACAAAAAAGGTGTTTACCTTTAAAACTATGCTCCTCAACCCTAATATGTATGAGGACCACCCTTTTTGGAGCCCCTTCTAAATGGGGCCCAGGGCGAGCTGCCCCCTCTCGATACGCTAGGGCTTTTTAGAGACTTTTGTCTTCACGATATAGATTTAAACGTTAATAAAATGCTAAACACTAGAAAAGTTAAATGTTCGTTTATTCTACAAAATTTCGGTTCCAAACTGCCAAACAAAATATCTTTGGATAGTTCTTCATTGTCAAAATTACCTTTATTTTCATTGGCCTAAATTAAACATATATGTTTGGCAACACTGCCTCATAATTTGCAGAATGTTAAAAAAATATGGTATGAGTTAAAATTTCTTAAGCAGGCCAGTTAATATTGACTATTTAATGTTAATGCATCAAAATTTTAATTTTTTAAAAATTATAAGTAATTAAAAATTTTAAGAACTTTTTTGTAAATTACAATATATCAGCAAATAATAATTGGATTTCGATTAAAGTTGGTTTGTGTGCTAAAAAATAGCAAAGAACCAGAATCAAAAATATATTTAAAAAAAAATGTTCCTTAAATAATTACTTTTATAATAAACAAATTAAAACTAAGCCTACTTCTCGGTGTAAAAAAATGTTTATATAAACGTATTTGCTAATCTATTTATTTAATGATGGCACAATAATATGTCGGTGCTCTCTTCCCAGAACAAAATACATTAACGCTTTAATGTGCCAGATACCGGGTTTATTATCTGATTTAGCGATTGAATATACTAAACAGCGGCCAAGGCGGAAGCCCTATTTCGAGCGCTGTGTCTTACGCCGAGTTTCTGCTTACACTTCTAGCTTATGCGGTCTTTCAGGCTAAATAAAACCAACATCTAGCGCATTAAAGCGTTTATATCATTTCTGGTAAGATAGTACTAACATTTTCTGATGCCATAATTTAGTTAATAGATTACCGAATATTTTTATGTAAACAAAATTTTTCTGCAACACCTAGAAGTTAGCTAAATTTTCATTTGTTTATTATAGAACTAATTAGTTTTAAGCAATTATTTTTTACTTATATTTTTTTCTCTTCCTCTACTATTCTTTAGCACACAAACCAATACTCATTAAAATCCAGTAAATATTTGCTTATATATTGTAAGTTACAAAAATAATACTAAAAATGTTTAATCACTGATAAATATTAAAAATATTAAAAAATTTAAAGACCGTTTCGGGCTATTACTTTTAACCTAAAGAGCGGTGACCTTATACATGGTGTCCTATTTTAAATGAGAAAGTTGACATTAAATTTCTTTAAAACCGGACCTGCCAGAAGTAAAAAATATTTTCTACTACTGTATAAATAAGAAAACTTTGTGGTCCTAGCAACGCGAATGATAACGAAAGAGAATCTTCGTGTTACCTGGTTGCTAAGCTTTGCTAGCTACAAAAGTAATATTTTCAGCGCCTGGACAAAAAGTAAGAGTAAAAAAAAGAAAATATGCTTATGGGAAATATTAGGATTTATTAATAAAAAGTAACTAATTTATAACAAAATATTTTAAAAAACTAGGTTAGGTATTGACATTTAAAGTAATTGTGCAATTTGAGCAATTAGCAAAAGAAATTGGAGGAATAATACTTGAATTAACAGTTTTTAAATTTGTTGTTGGGGTATCGTTATCATCTTTAACTACGTTAATATTCATATTTTTCACTGTTACTTCATTAAAGGAAATATTGGTAGGAATTTCGTGTAAAACTTTCTTTGAAATTTCCACCTTATTACTATAGGATTCAGCAATATATCCCTCCGCAACCTCTATGCCTTTTAAGTCCAAAATATCGACATCCGAAGCATTGGCAAGGAACGTAGTTGACGTTCTTCTAAAAGAATGGCCAGTGTATCTACTGATGTCTTCAAGCTTCAAAAACTTCGCAATTTCTTTAGGTACATTTGAAATAGTGTGCTTTCCAATTACTTGATTAACACATTTACCTCTTTCATAACGATACAATAAGCGCTTATCAGGAGCATTCCTTGGTCTCAGCTTAATATATTCCTGTAGAAATCTGACATAAGGAACTGCGCCTTCATCGTTGATTACTACAAAGTTTCTTTTAACTTTATTTTTAGACTCCACTATTTTTACTATAGCCACGTCATTTATTTCTACATCACTTAGCTTCATTCTGTATATTTCGTCTGTCCGGCATGCCCCCAGCCACTCCCATAATGGCTATTACTTTCATTGCTAAGTAACTTTGATCAGGCGCGTTAAGTAAAAACTTTATGATTAAGCTACTAGTTTCTTGAACTCCGAAATATCTTGATTTTTGTTTACGGAAATTGTTAACTTGAGCATGGAATATACAGACCAGAGGGTTGGTGGTGATAAAGACTCAGATTTTTCTTGAAAATACGCCAACATCACATTCTCGTCAATCCGCCCCACATTTTTTGTAGCAAGCCATTCAAAAAACGATTTATATGTTTGATGGTACCTCTCTTTAGATTTGTCTGGCAGAAGTGAGGCACACGCAAGGTCAGCTGCCTTTTGGATGCCATTTTCATATTCATTTAACATTTTAAAATAGGCGCGCTTGTGGCGGCTTCGGTTGTATCGGCAAGCGTCGATCTCCGGAGTTAAGCAGTGGAATGCGCGCCCATAATTTGGATGGGTGACCGGCACCAGCGGTGTTTTGGGCAACGGCACACGATGTTCTGCTCGGAGATGCGGACCGAGCAACAACCATCCAAGTTATGGAATGAATGGTGTGTGAATGGGAAGGAGTAGGGGTCAAGGTACAATAAGCCTTCAGGCTGCAGTGCACCACCTAGGGGGCGGTCGTCGGACCTGGGTGGGATGACCCCGAAAGGGTGAAAAAAAAATTTAAAATGGGAATGGATTTATACTAAATTAACAATAATTCAATATCTGACAAGTGCTGATGACAGACAATGTCAACAATAAATGTGTTGCTATGGATTAATTTTTAACAGGTAAAATTTCAAAATCTCTGATATTTCTATTAAAACATGATGTTAATGATTATTAAATTATGCGATACATAGAACAGAAGCAGAAAAAATATATATAATACATTACACGATGCGAAAGGCTTTTCAAGTGTTCGGAGGTTTTAAATAGCCTCGGCTTCGCCTCGGCCATTTAAAAACCACCTCACACCAAAAAGTAAATTTTCGCATCTTGTAATGTAAATAACTATTATTGTAGTCTTACGTTTCTTTACAATGTGGCCAAACTTTTAAAATATTTTAAAGCCCACTTTTCGAGAAATCGATCGCTGCACTGTGTCGTGGAAAAGCCCTGTATAAAATTGTGTTTTGGTATAAAAGTTAAAAATAGGTTATGGCTTCTAAAGTCACTTACTAAATTTAAGGCATTTTATGGGAAAATATTTTAAAGCAAACAAACATTTATATTTTGCATTACTAGAAGCAAACTTAATGAGTTTTATACGACTTGTTTAATGTCTTTAATACCTTTTAGAGGCCTTATACACTCAATTTTTAGAAAATTAAAAAGTCTTACTTTACCCTTCACATCACTTATGGTTCATAATTTTATTTTTTATGATTTTCATGTCGTTTTATAGTTTTTTTATTTACTTGTCGAAGTTTTACGCGTTTAATTTGTTTCCCTAATGAATTCTGGAGAATTTAACAATAAATCGTGCGCATTCCTATTACGGAATATTTTTGAGTTATGTTTAACGACTGCTTTTACTTAATACTTCTTTTAGTTTTAAAAAGCACATTTAAAAACGTTTATGAAAAAAAAACACCCAATTGTTTTTTAAAGTTTTTACCAGTTTTTTTTTACTTTTAACATTTCATTAATTTAGGTTTCTAATATTTTTGCAGCTCAATTAAAAATAACTTTACACAACACACTCAGAATGTTGAAAACATATAAAAAACTTAAGTAATTTATTAAGCAAGGTGTATTACAAGAACTGTTTAAATATTTTGAAAACAACGGTATATAGTAGGAAATGTACAACATTTAATTGTTATTTTAATGATATTGTAATAACTTCATCTTGTTTAACTTTGGAGGTATTTTGGAAAAGTGTTAACAATAAAAAAAAAAGTTTTTTAAAAATATTAACACACCGTAGTTCAAAAACTAAGACGTTTAGGACATATGTTTATATAAAGTTTTTTTAAATATTTTTTGTTGTAGAATCGTTTGGTTAAGTTTGTCGGTTGAGTTACTGGACACCCTGTATGTATGTAGGTAATTTAATTGAAATTGATGAAAACTTTAATGTCTATTGGTGCCTAAGCGGTAAGGTTTATCGACTTAAATAAAGAGTACCTTAGTTTTTAAGTTTTTAATTGTCTATAAAATGGCGCCCCCAGCTTTGCGATATCTGTCAAAATAAAAAGTTATTATTTAAATAAATTTTAAGTTTTAGGAAAAGTGCCCTCTGACGGTATTTAAAAAAGTAGTTTTATCTTAAAATTTTAGAATTTGCAAAACTCGATTTGTGTGCCAAATATCAACTGGATTGGTTAAAAAATAAATGTAATATGGCGAAAAAACCAAAATAAAAATTGAACTTTGACGACTTGTAACTCGAAAACGAATGACATTTTGAAAAAAAATTATAGAAAAGTCTACCCTTATTTTGTCAAGTAGAATCACCCTCTTAAGTTTCGTGATCGATTTTTAAATCGCCCTGTTTATTTTATGTGAAATTTTTTATGTTAAATTGCAATAAATGGTAATTTTAAAATTATCCTACATATTTAGTACCCCAGTCATCTTAGTCAAATTAAAGGGTCAATCTCGAAATCTCACGGAATAAGCTGAATATCTGTACATACCTTTATTTTGGTATAAAAATACTCTTTTAAAAATCCTCTATGATATCAATAAGGAGTACGAAATATGACAGGTAAAAAGTAAAAAAACAGTTTTTGCAAATATCTTGTTTCCTTTACTTTTAATTGCATTTATATTTATTATAAAATTTGTAGAACAAATCCTTAACAAATTTGATTTTTAGAATTTTTTTGTCAGACCAGCGGATCCGATAATAGAGGACGCAGAGTATAAAGCACTTCACTGTATGTACATACCTTGGCACGCAATCAATCATGATTTTTAGTCTAATATTGTGAACACCAGTATAAAAAAGTATACATTTTAATTAGGTTACTTAACATTGGGAATTTTGCTAAATAAAGATATACGTGAGGTGTCAAGGTTTTAAAAGTATAAATGAAACAATTTTCTAGGTACTTATAATAATAAAATAAAAACATTAAACATACTGGGTAGCGTAGAAATGCAAGACAAACACTGGAAAATTTAATATTTAAAGAAGAAAAGAAGTTAAAAAAGATTAGATAAGAAGTAGTTAGTGAAGTCAAGTATAAAGTTAAAGTTGTAGTTAAGCCCCCGTACGGGTTACCCCTAGTGGGGGTATGCCCGTACTAAATTTAGTTAGTCAAATAAGTTAAGTTGGTTTTTAAAAAATGCAAAGTTAGTTTTGATGGTCCACTGGTCTCATGGTCCAAGAAGATAGTTCCATATACTACATTTGCCAAGTAACGTAAATTGGCTCTTATGTAATTTCAAATTATACGTCACAATATGTCATCTTTTTACCTAAGTATTTGCTAAATATCACGATTAATTGCGTGCTAAGGTATGTACATACACTAAAGTGCTTTACACTCTGCGCCCTCTAATATCGGATCCGTTGGTATGACAAAAAATGCTAAGAATCAAATTTGTAAAGAATTTTGTAAAGAATTTTGTGTTCTACAACTTTTATAATAAATATAAATGCAATTAAAAATAAAGGAACGAGATATTCGCAAAATACTGAATTTTTTTGACATTTAACATGTCATATTTCGAGTTCCTTACACGATATCATAGGGGATTTTTAGAAGAGTATTTTTGTACCAAAATAAAGGTATGTATAGATGTTCAGCTTATTCCGTGAGATTCCGAGGTGAAAGTCTAAGAAAATTAGGGTATAGTTTAAATCTACCGCTTTAATTTAAAACATAAAAGGTAATTTACATTACAAGTATTTTTATTGTAAATTTACATCCACTTGTTACAGCGAAGTTTAAATAAATAGCTTGTTAAGCCATGTACAGACTTGGATACAATCGGGACAACATTGTCGGCCGACTGTATCTTGTTTCAAAACTTTTTAGCAACAAAATTGGCCAACATTTGCAGATACAAGTGTTTCGCGTCCACACTAGTTTTAAAGCTCGTATAAACCTGCCGAAGTTTTTCATAATAAATGGAAAACTGGCGATTTGCCGATTTCTTGGATGAAAACGCAAGTAAATTTATTTCGATAATTGTTTCCCCTTTTTAAATATCTTAATAAAACGGTATCTAGGGGTTTTTAAACATTAGCTTTTCAGATCGAATATTAATTTTTGTGTGTAGACTAGAGGGCGATGGGTACACTATTTAAAATTCTCTAAAACTACCCAATTTTTGCTACTACTCTGTATGTATGTAAACTAGTAAGCTTCTGTATGCTTTCTGCACAAAAAGGTATACTTAGTAAGAATCGGTCTTGACAACCGTTTTTAAGGTATTCACGTTTTAGTTGTTCAGTGCACCCGAAAGTATGTATGTACCTTCAATAACATCGTATTAGCTATAATTACAACTGCGCAGATATAAAGAGCTGATATCTAAAAACTCTTGGATACCGAGTTTTATTAAAATGTTTAAAACATATCAAAAATTATCAAAATGCATAAATAAAAATATTTATATCTCTTTAACTTCCTTATCTTTAACTTTTTCTATGTACCATTAATTAGCGGAAACTCATCTCTATCATATGTATATAAAAACACGAATGACTGAAAACTATTCGACTAAACACTATCAAAATCTGTAAAATAAAACGAGTCCGAACCAGTAATATGTGAAGTCTCTAAACTAAGCAAAAACATTAACAACTGGAAATCCTTGCAAAATATACAACCAAAATGAAAATGGCAAATTTCCACAGTTTATACCAAACAAAGCTTCGACAAGGCACGACTCTGTCATCAACTGATAATGCTACCAACTTTGAACAGAGCTGCCAACCGAAATTGTAATTCTCACACCCCCACGTCCCTGACAAAAGCGATCACTGGTCTTGCTTATGTCTAAACCCCTTCTCATAAAGAAACTCCGGGTTTATTTGTACTTAAAATCAGATATACATAAATTTACAAAGCTGAAAATCCATATGCAATTTTTCAACATTTTAATATTTAATAACAAAAATTTTTGTTACAATTTTTGAGCTTTTACTTTTACTTCAAACAAATATACGTCAAAGGGTTTAAAATCTTTTTATGGAAATATCAAAAGGAAAGTTCTGTACAAGGTCTTTGATACAAATAGGATACAGTAACTTGAAATCTGATTTTTACATAAAAATTTACTTCAAGCTGGTAATATTCGAGCATAAAATTCGAAAGAGTTTTCAATGTCAATAGGGTTATAAAGCAACATTTTCCAAGTATATTGAGTTTCCCAAAGAATCTTGGCAAATATTTGAAACAAAGAAGTAACAGGGGCCAAAAATGTTTATGAATTCTTTGATATATTGCTAAAACGGCCGATGAATATAAAATTTCAATCTAGTGTCGATATTTTTTTGCTTAAAAATTGTATTTAAAGGTAAAAATTGGATGATGATAATTGAAAAGGAACCATGCCCCAAATCGCGACAACTGAGTTTTTGGCACCAAACGACTTCCTTCTATTCATTTTATATGTATAAAAAGTTCCACATGTCTGGTTCAAAGTTTGCGCCATTCTTCTTTTGTTCTTGAGCCTTGATATAAATACATTAATAAAAGGTAAAGTTCTTTGGGCATATGGCTCATTAATGAATGTAAAAATAAATAAATAAATAATAACCTGTAAGAATTTGGCTACCATGGTTGGTTGTTTAAAAATTACGGAGTCTCCAAAAGAAAATGGAATACCCCGGGTCCGACCAAGACGGCGACACGTGTTTCGTCTTCTTTAAGACTTGTCATAGCCGCTTCAGGTCGATAGACACCTTGATGATGCCCCGATTGACTATTAATATTCTTTCTGTATCCCAGAACTAACAAATATAGACAACCGGTGCCATCTCACCAAAAAATTTAAAAACAACCAGCCATGGCATCGAGAGGTTAAAGGTGGTAGGTAAAAGTGCGCCATCAAGTTGTATGGACCAAGAAAAATGTGACAGCTTAATGTACCCCAAAGAGCCACTTCCTTTTTTAATCGATCGGTTTAACGGTTTTTGAACCAATTAAACAAAATTTTTACAAAACTAAAGGAACATGGTTTTTGTCTCTTCACTTAACGTATTATTAAAAAAATATATTATTTTTTTTTCTGTTTTAATAATTCAGTGTTTGTCAAAGTGGGTTTGTGTCAAGTAAATAATTTTTTTCTGAAATAAGACCCCGACTCCATCTGAGTGTGTATGTGTGCAGAACGAGTTCAAGGTTAACGTTTGGGGTATTAATTTTACATTTTCTTAACGCAGTATTTTTAACGAAAAATTAGGGCTTATATTGACTTTCAAAATTAGTAAATAATTGTGTCTTAGGTTTTTTACATTACCACCAACAATTTTTAAATTATTTATATTTTCTGTTATTGCTTACGATAACCGGGGAAAATTAGGTGTAAACTAAATCAAGATATTTTTTAATATTTATTTTACTTATTTAATGCAAACAGTATCAACCAAACTTAAAATATATGTAAAGAATAACATAAATCTTAAAGATTCGTTCAATAAAAATCGGCAAGGATACTCTGAAAAGAAATTATTTTCATTTCTTTTACCAAGATATACTTTTGCTCAACGCAAAAATAGCACGAAAAACCTTGTTTGTTAAATTTAATCTTTTAAAGCAACTTAATTATTTAACTTCAAAAAATTAAGTTACTCATTACGGTAAATCCAGACAAAAACGGCACATCCATTTTTGAAATATACCTTTTATTTGAAAGGACTCATGGATAAGCTTAAAGCTTAATACTCGACAGCGTTAAATAAGCTTTTTGCTTTATTTCAGTTCTGTGTAAAGAGGTTTTCTATTTCATACAGATCCAGGAAATTTAATTTTAAATTAAAATAAAAGTTAATTAATCTAACAGATATTTTTAAAGTTTAACTGCAGATCTTGTAGTTAAGAGTATTGGTTAAATACACCAATATATTTTTTTTCCTTTTTTAAAAGCGCCGCCGATTTAGTCTAGATGTAATAGGTTTTGTTATACAAATAATTTAATTTAACTGTTTTTACATAAATATGCTTATAAATGAAAATAAATGTATTTTATCCAACACTTACATATAATATCTACATAATTGATCAGATTTTGAGGATATAAAGTGTACTATAAGTCACTAGTGAGCTAAAGTACCCTTTAGCTCACTAGTGAATTATAGTAATTTATATTACTAAACAAACCCGTAGTTACCAACAAAATGCATTACAACCAAACAAGCTTGCTTTCCAAAAATACAAAATTTTGTTGCTGGTGTTGACAATGACAAGTAACAAATAATGGATGACGTTTTCAAATTATTTTCGATATTAAAAACGATTTATCCGAAAGTGTTGGCTAAAATTTTGTATTAGACACGTGAGTTATTACATATAAGTCACTTAAGAAAATTACCTTAAACTTTTCTTGCGTGACTTATATGTAATATAACTCACTTATCTAATAAATAACTATAATTACGAATATTTTGTACGTAGAAACAGGCTCCTACCCTTAAACAACCGAAAAACATATTGTTCCGAAACACCTCGTATAAAAGCACGTACTTTCGTTTTTATACCTTTTATTAACAATCGAACGTAACTATGGTTACAACAACGAAATCTTTACTTTTCAAAGTCTCGAAGTTTACACCACAGAAGTCGAAAACATACTAATCATTCCAAGGTTTTCCATCGCCCTTTTATAGTAGCTTAGAAAAGTCTAGAGCATTTAAGAAATATCCAGCAAATTCTATAGTACAGGATGGAATAAAAGTTCTTAAAATTCTTCAAATAAATTATCAAACCAAATAAAAAGGTCCTATCTTGATGCAATTCTATAAACTAAAAACACTTATTTTTAATGTCCGTAACAATATTATTGGGTAAAAATCAATACTAGCCGACATTTAATTTTACCCATAATTGACCGTACTAATACCTTTTTTCTACTACTGTATAAATAAGAAAACTTTGTGGTCCTAGCAACGCGAATGATAACGAAAGAGAACCTTTGTCCCACATGATTGCTAAGCGTTGCTAGCTACGAAAGTAATATTTTCAGCGCCTGGACAAAAAGTAAGAGTAAAAAGAAAGAAAATATGCTTGTGGGAAATATTAGGATTTATTTATAAAAAGTAGGTAACTAATTTATGACAAAATATTTTAAAAAACTAGGTTAGGTATTGACATTAAAAGTAATTGTGCAATTTGAGCAATTAGCAAAAGAAATTGGAGGAATAATACTTGAATTAACAGTTTTTAAATTTGTTGTTGGGGTATCGTTATCACCTTTAACTACGTTAATATTCATATTTTTCACTGTTACTTCATTAGAGGAAATATTGGTAGGAATTTCGTGTAAAATCTTCTTTGAAATTTCCACCTTATTACTATAGGATTCAGCAATATATCCCTCCGCAACAGAAGAAGACTTCCAACCTCCATGCCTTTTTAAGTCCAAAATATCGACATCCGAAGCATTGGCAAGAAACGTAGTTGACGTTCTTCTAAAAGAATGGCCAGTGTATCTACTGATGTCTTCAAGCTTCAAAAACTTCGCAATTTCTTTAGGTACATTTGAAATAGTGTGCTTTCCAATTACTTGATTAACACATTTACCTCTTTCATAACGATACAATAAGCGCTCATCTAGAGCATTCCTTGGTCTCAGCTTAATATATTCCTGTAGAAATCTGACATAAGGAACTGAGCCTTCATCGTTGGTTACTACAAAGTTTCTTTTAACTTAATTTTTAGACTCCACTATTTTTACTATAGCCACGTCATTTCTTATTTCTACATCACTTAGCTTCATTCTGTATATTTCATCTGTCCGGCATGCCCCAGCCACTCCAATAATTGCTAGTACTTTCATGGCTAAGTAACTTTGATCAGGCGCGTTAAGTAAAAACTTTATGATTTCTTCTTTTTAAAAATTTTTGACTTTTTTGCCTCATAACCATCGTTTTTCCTTTTAATAAAAGCAACTAGTTTCTTGAACTCCGAAATATCTTGATTTTTGTTTACGGAAATTGTTAACTTGAGCATGGAATATACAAACCAGAGGGTTGGTGGTGATAAAGACTCGGATTTTTCTTGAAAATACGCCAACATCACATTCTCGTCAATCCGCCCCACATTTTTTGTAGCAAGCCATTCAGAAAACGATTTATATGTTTGATGGTACCTCTCTTTAGATTTGTCTGGCAGAAGTGAGGCACACGCAAGGTCAGCTGCCTTTTGGATGCCGTTTTCATATTCATTTAACATTTTAAAATGGGAATGGATTTATACTAAATTAACAATAATTCAATATCTGACAAGTGCTGATGACAGACAATGTCAACAATAAATGTGTTGCCATGGATTAATTTTTAACAGGTAAAATTTCAAAATCTCTGATATTTCTATTAAAACATGATGTTAATGATAATTAAATTATGCGATACATAGAACAGTAGCAGAAAAATATAATACATTACACGATGCGAAAGGCCTTTCAAGTGTTCGGAGGTTTTTAAAAACCACCTCACACCAAAAAGTAAACTTTCGCATCTTGTAATGTAAATAACTATTACTCTATTATAATAAAATTTAATTTAAAGCAAGCACCTATAAAAGAGAGCTTTGATCGACATAACGTAATTTAATTATCTTTGTACTCTCCGGTAAGTAATACGTTGACCATGTTCTAAAATTACGTTGGAATATAATAGAAAACTCGTAACTCAATTTAAAAGTAAATTTATAAACCTTTATGAAGCCACAGCCAAAATTGAGTTTGTTACCAGGATATTACGTTATTTACAAAATACCTTCTAAATTAGTTATCAAAATTGAATTTTCGTGTATGTGGTAAAGCTAAAAGATAATATAATATGGTATATATTGACACTATACAGTATGTCCACGGATGGACTTAACAATACCTGTAACATTGTGTATTTGTGATATTTCAAAAAAGTTATATCTTATAACCCAATAGTAGTCGCGTGCGGTTTCACACACCGACGATAACTTAAAATGTTTATAAAAAACTTTAAATACGTCACTGTATTCAAGCCGCTTTATAAATACCTTTCTCTTCGTAACTGTGCGAGTAGTGAGTGACAGCGGTCTCACGCACCGACGCGACCATTTATGCATGTTTTACTAGCTAAAAGCAAAAAGGTATTTTTTTGTACCTATTTTTTAATATCTAGGTTGTTTTATTGACGTTATAAAACACGTATATAACAATGCAAGCCCCAGTGTAAGACTTCATGAGGATACTCCCGTATTCAAGACAGAGCGAGGAGTTCCCCAAGGAGACGTTATCTCTCCCAAATTGTTTATAACTCTCCTGGAATATATGTTTAAAACTTTAAATATTGAAAACCTGGGAATAAATATTGATGGTGAAAAGTTACGATTTGCAGACGATATAGTTTTAATAGCAGATAGCCTGGGGGAAGCAAGAGAGATGTTAAGCGAACTTGAAGAAGCTTCGAGGAGAGTAGGCCTAAAAATGTACATCGCTAAAACTAAACTTATGACTAACCTGGTTATTAGTGAAAATATAACGGTTAATAGCCTAAATATAGAGCAGATACATTCATATAAGTACCTAGGTCATGAAATTCGTCTGGGGAGAGATAACCAAACGTGCGAAATAACCAGAAGAATTGGTTTAGCCTGGGCAGCCTTTGGAAGGCTAGGTCACATTTTAAAAGCTAATATTCCGATTTGTCTTAAAAGAAAAGTTTTTGACCGGTGTGTCTTGCCTGTGTTAACATATGGAGCCGAAACACTAACTCTAACCAAAAGCACAGTAAATAAAATTCGAATCACTCAAAGAGCTATGGAGCGAGCTATGCTGGGCTTAACTTCAAGAGACAGGGTTCAAAATGTGGAAATAAGAAGAAGAACCAGAGTAACAGATGCCATCGAAAGAATTACTAACCTAAAGTGGAATTGGGCGGGTCACATAGCGAGAACAAACGATAATAGGTGGACAAAAAGAGTATTGGAGTGGAGACCAAGAAATGATGCCTTTCGCAATAGAGGAAGACCACCCACACGATGGTCCGATGATTTAAAACGCATTCAGGGGAATCGGATGAACGTTGCACAGAACAGAGAAAAGTGGAAGTGCTTACGGGAGGCTTACGTCCAGAAGTGGACAAATCTGTAGCTGTTTGATGAGGTTGTTTTAATTGCCTTTAAAAATAAGTCAGTTTTTAAATTCCTATAAAAATGAACAACAACGCCTTTAATATTTTCTAGAAACAGTCACCACAAATGAAGAATATTTGGACCATGATTCTGACGAAGGTGAGGAAATTGGGCATAAATTAGTTAATTTTTCACCTAACCTGGTTACTATTGAATCGGAATGTGATAAACAAAATTGTCAGGCATTAAAGGCGAAGAAATAACTTATCAGGATGTCAGCACAAAAGTCAGCAATTAGATTTAACTTAAAATTTCTAAAAAGTGGAAAACTATTTGTCTGAAAATTAAATTATTAACAATAAAAAATTAAAATAAGAAAACATTTATTTAAAATTATCAAGAAAAAAAATATAAAAAAGTTCTTTATTTATTCGGAATCGAACTCGGGACATGTCGCTTACGAGTCAACACTCGTAACCCTGTAGCAATGGAACAACTTGAATATATATTTTTAACCTTTATAATAGGCTTACATAAATAAACCTTGTTTATAAATTATTTATCTTGTATTTTTTTTCTTTTAGTTTTAGTTTCATAAAATGATCAGATTTTTTCTTGCCGCTAAAATACTTTTGGCTTTTTTCCAAAAGATGTACAGGGTGGCTCGAATTCGACGCTCATCATTGGGATTTCGGAAACCGTAAGAGATGCAGGATCGGTTAAATGAAGGCAAAGTTGCGCAATTTGATGCTTAATTAAATGCGGTTTTGCGTTTTAAAAAATTCCGAGTACTTCCGAAGATATTCGAAAAAACCGGAATTTTCAATTTTGGTTTCTATTGTTTCCTGGCTATATTTGTTAAGATAACTTAAAATGAAAAACACGTTTTCATGGCCACTTTTTCTGCTCTATAATTCAGTGTGATTAAATATTGAATCTGATGTTTCGGCTTCTGGCGACCATCATCAACTTAATTTTTTAAATACAAACCTGATATTTTTTCAATTTAATTAAATCCTTTCATCACTCTTAAAACACTATATATCGCCACTTTGATATTTTCCGACGTTTCGTACAGCCAATTCCATCACCAGAATATTGCATATTTATTTAACCATAATACGGCCCAAAAGAATAAACTTATTACATATTCATAATGTTTTATTGCAACTCATTGATATCTAACAGCGGAAATTACTTTATTAACAGAAACTAACCAGCATAGATAATCAACCTTTGGCAGTATTTCAAGAAATATGGTGGCAGCAAGACGGAGCTCCTGCCCACAATGGAAGGGAAGTAGCTCAATTCCTTTACCATATATTTTCTAATAAATGGTTTTGCAAGATGGCCCGCTAGGAGCCCAGATCTTAGTCCCCTAGATTATTTCCTTGGGGGATATCTTAAGAACCGTTTATTTAAAAATGCACCTCACGACCTTTAAGTACTACGACAAAATTTGATAAGGGAAGTCGCTGCCATTCCTGCGAGAATAATTAATCGAGCTGTATTAATAATACAAAGCAAAGCAAGAAAATGCATCGAGGCGGAAGGTTATCTCTTTGAACACTTATAATAGTGATTAAATTATGTTTATTTTTAATATGGGCATCAAGATAGTTAATAAAATAAAACAAAAAATATACTTTGTTCATAGTCACTCTAATTGAATGTTTAGCCGTGACAGCTGTTTCGTAGTACAACTACATTTTCAAACGTGTACTACGAAACAGCTGTCACGGCTAAACATTCAATTAAGTGACTATGAACAAAGTATATTTTGTTTTATTTTATTAATTTAAAATGTACGGTCACAAAGTAACGGACGAAACCATAAATTCTATCAAGATAGTTTACAAATTATTTATGTAAGCTGATTTGTTGTCTACCTTTTTGTATCTTATGTCTAATATTCATGAAATTTTCGGTTAATAAAGTAATTTCCGCTGTTAGATATCAATGAGTTGCAATAGAAAGATTACGAATATGTAATAAGTTAATTCTTTTTTTACCTTCTTACCTAAAAATGTAGTTCAGGGCCGTATTATGGTTAAATAAATATGCAATACTCTGGTGATGGAATTTTTTGTACGAAACGTCGGCAAATATCAAAGTGGCGATATATAGTGTTTTAAAAGTGATGAAAGGATTTACTTAAATTGAAAAAATATCAGGTCCGTATTTAAAAAAATTAAGTTGATGATGGTCGCCAGAAGCCGAAACGTCAGATTCAATATTTTATCACACTGAATTATAGAGCAGAAAAGTTGCCATGAAAACGTGTTTTCCATTTTAAGTTATCTTAACAAATATAACAAAATAAAACAATAGAAACCAAAATTGAAAAATCCGGTTTTTTCGAATATCTTCGGAAGTACTCGGAATTTTTAAAACGCAAAACGGCATTTTATTGAGCATTAAATTGCGCAATTTTGCCTTCATTTAACCGATCCTGCATCTCTTACGGTTTCCGAAATCCCAATGATAAGCGTCGAATTCGAGCCACCCTGTACACATACATATTTTTAACTTATGAAGAGCTTCGACAAAATCTTTGTAGGTGTCCAACGTGTCTCCCAGTTTCATTTTTGTTTGTTGATCAATAATAAAAAATTATTAAAAAATAAAACAAATATTTATTAAAGCTAGGTTAACCTTAATTATTATTTAGAGGTTTTTAATAGTTTTTATAAGCAAAAGAGCTTCTATCAATAAAATAAGTAAAAACCGCCTGTTTTAACAAATTAAATATAATTTTCGGCGGTTTTCATGTACGTAGATATAAAAAACCGCCGGACGGGGTTTCCTTTTTCGAATTAATCATAACCGTCGGCGGTCGTTAAGCCAGTGCCTATTTTTTAACATGATATTTTCCTTGTCTGCGTTAAAAAACTATTTTCTGCTTAATTTTATTTTTTAAAATTGTTTTTTCCTAGATAATCTCGACTTTCGTTTTATTAAAATATAATACTTCGGTAAGAAGTTTTAATGGACAACGTCTCTTCTGAAAAATACGATGATTTACGAGTATATCATCAGAATTTTAAGGTAGGGAAAAAGTTTAACAAACTTTTCAAAGTACTTTAAGCAAGCAATAGCAAACCTAATAAAATTGCTGTTTGAGAAAGTATTTAAAGTGGAAGTACACATAGACTGGTGAAATGGAAAAAAAAGTTTTATAATAAAGATAAAATGAGCACAATGGCATAATTACTTTTTGTTCTAAATAAATTACTACAAATAGGCTTATCCGCATTTAGGACGAACTTGTAGACCAACGAGGTTGTAGTGCATATATTTTTTCTTATTTTAGGATATTACTTGGCGGAAAAAAAATCAAAAAACCAAAAAAATGCCGTCGCTGGTAGAAACATTAACTATTTGTTGAAAAAAACGGTTTTGCAAGATTGGTTTCTCTTTATAATACAGGGTGATTTAAAAATCGATCACGAAACTTAAAGGGGTGATTCTACTTGACAAAATAAGGGTAGAGCTTTATATACATTTTTTTCAAAATATCATTCGTTTTCGAGTTACAAGTCGTCAAAGTTCAATTTTTATTTTGGTTTTTCGCCATATTGCATTTATTTTTTAACCAATGCAGTTGATATTTGGAACACAAATCGAGTTTTGCAGATTCTAAAATTTTAAGACAAAGTACTTTTTTTTAATAGCGTCAGAGGGCACTTTACCTAAAATTTTAGAATCTGCAAAGCTCGATTTATGTGCCAATTATCAATTGGATTGTTTAAAAAATAAATGCAATATGGCGAAAAATCAAAATAAAAATTTAACTTTGACAACTTGTAACTCGAAAACGAATGACATTTTGAAAAAAATTATATGAAGCTCTACCCTTATTTTGTCAAGTAGAATAACCCCTTAAGTTTCGTGATCGACTTTTTAATCACCCTGTATACAATTAATTAAGGTAATTTTTATTTCTCTCTACAACTTCGTTTTCCATTGTTTCTTGCAACAACACTTAAACACGTCCAAAACGAATACTGCAAACTTACATCGAACGCCTTTCTGTTCGCGCAAAAACTGACACCTGTATGGATCGCGATAAACGTTCCAGCGCGCATTACGAGCAACCGTCCAAACGTGCAAATCTTGTTGCGTTGCATGTTGCACTGCAGGTTGCATTACACCCGTCTGTAGGTGGGCGGTTAAGGATTTAATCGACCTATAAGCAACAGCTCTTTTTATTTTAAAATTATAAAGTATTTAAAATTAAAGCTCTCAAACCAAGCCTGAATAACAACTTATTTACTGCTTAATAGCATTATTAAGTTTAAATGGAAAACGCTTGTTTTTAAAAATAACCCAATTTATGTCATCCAACTTTCTGTGAAGAGTTAAGAGAAGTTAATTAAACTTTTTTAAAGTTTTTTCAAGATTACTCACTGTTATTTAAATTTAATTGGAAGGATTAGACAAAAAACATGTTTTTGTAAAATTTATAGTGACTTTAATCAAGTATTTTTTTCTATGGATTAGATTTTTCTGGATTATTACACTAAGTTTTAAAAAACACAGCCCCACAAAAATAGTTATTTACATTACATGATGCGAAAGTTTACTTTTGGTGTGAGGTGGTTTTTAAATGGCCGAGGCGAAGCCGAGGCTATTTAAAACCTCCGAACACTTGAAAGACCTTTTGCATCGTGTAATGTATTATATTTTTCTGCTACTGTTCTATGTATCGCATAATTTAATAATCATTAACATCATGTTTTAATAGAAATATCAGATTTTGAAATTTTACCTGTTAAAAATTAATCCATAGCAACACATTTAATGTTGACATTGTCTGTCATCAGCACTTGTCAGATATTGAATTATTGTTAATTTAGTATAAATCCATTCCCATTTTAAAATGTTAAATGAATATGAAAATGGCATCCAAAAGGCAGCTGACCTTGCGTGTGCCTCACTTCTGCCAGACAAATCTAAAGAGAGGTACCATCAAACATATAAATCGTTTTCTGAATGGCTTGCTACAAAAAATGTGGGGCGGATTGACGAGAATGTGATGTTGGCGTATTTTCAAGAAATATCCGAGTCTTTATCACCACCAACCCTCTGGTCTGTATATTACATGCTCAAGTTAACAATTTCCGTAAATCAAAATCAAGATATTTCGGAGTTCAAGAAACTAGTTGCTTTTATTAAAAGGAAAAACGATGGTTATGAGGCAAAAAAGTCAAACATTTTTAAAAAGAAGAAATCATAAAGTTTTTACTTAACGCGCCTGATCAAAGTTACTTAGCAATGAAAGTAGTAGCAATTATTAGAGTGGCTGGGGCATGCCGGACAGACGAAATATACAGAATGAAGCTAAGTGATGTAGAAATAAGAAATGACGTGGCGTCGGTCGAAGCCTCGCCTCGTGTAACATCAGCGGTGGGGAGACACGTAAGCTTACTGAAATGACTAACTGGCGATATTTCAACGAGAAACGAATAAAATTATATTGGGAGTTTTCGCATGACCTGTCCTTAAATCGGCTATTCCATGATAACTCTTATAATTTCCTTACTCTATGGTAATAGCCATTATGGGAGTGGCTGGGGCATGCCGAACAGACGAAATATACAGAATGAAGCTAAGTGATGTAGAAATAAGAAATGACGTGACTATAGTAAAAATAGTGGAGTCTAAAAATAAAGTTAAAAGAAACTTTGTACTAACCAACGATTAAGCTGAGACCAAGGAATGCTCTAGATGAGCGCTTATTGTATCGTTAGGAAAGAGGTAAATGTGTTAATCAAGTAATTGGAAAGCACACTATTTCAAATGTACCTAAAGAAATTGCGAAGTTTTTGAAGCTTGAAGACATCAGTAGATACACTGGCCATTCTTTTAGAAGAACGTAAACTACGTTCCTTGCCAATGCTTCGGATGTCGATATTTTGGACTTAAAAAGGCATGGAGGTTGGAAGTCTTCTTCTGTTGTGGAGGGATATATTGCTGAATCCTATAGTAATAAGGTGGAAATTTCAAAGAAGATTTTACACGAAATTCCTACCAATATTTCCTCTAATGAAGTAACAGTGAAAAATATGAATATTAACGTAGTTAAAGGTGATAACGATACCCCAACAACAAATTTAAAAACTGTTAATTCAAGTATTATTCCTCCAATTTTTTTTTGCTAATTGCTCAAATTGCACAATTACTTTTAATGTCAATACCTAACCTAGTTTTTTAAAATATTTTGTCATAAATTAGTTACTTTAAATTAAATCCTAATATTTCCCACAACCATAATTTCTTTTTATACGACTGCTTTAGAAAATGGGGTTTTGCACACGCTAAACAAGCTTTGAAAATTGTATTTTGCGCACAATGTGTGCAAGGAAAATATGTTTTTTTGCACACGGTTCTGTCTTTCAATATGATTTATTATGGTTTTTTATTGTTATGTCAAAAATATAGAAAACTCAAAGTAAGCTTTATTCCATAGCAACCGTCATAGTTTTCTTGTTTTGTTGATTAGATACCAATTTAGATACAAAAAAATTTTGATTTCGCGAAAAAATGTCCGATTCTGAAGAAATTCTAAAAAAGCGAGTTTAATCTCGTCAAACCTACTTCCAACAAAGTCAAGAGATCCATATGAAGCCGAGTTACATCGATTTATGAAGTGGAGACAAGCAAATAACGTACAAACGTTTTCCGAAAATGTTATGTTGGTGTACTTTGAAGAGCTGTCGAACAAATACAAGTCTTCAACATTATGGAGCACCTTTTCCATGCTAAAATCAACCCTGAGGGCAAACCAAAATACGGATATTGGGAAATACCAGAAGTTGCAGGCCCTAATAAAAGAAAATCAGAAAACTATGTGCCAAAGAAGTCCAAAATTCTTAGCGAGAATGATTTTTGCCGCTTCCTAAAGAACGCTTCAGACGAGAAATATTTGCTAATCAAGGTAGGCATCACAGTTATTTTATTTATTTTATGGTGTCATTTTTTATAGTGAGAAGGTTTAGTAGGCAGGGGTTACCCAATTCTGTTTTTAAATAGTGCTAGTTTCATAAAGTACTTACTTAAAATGAATAAAACTAAAGACTTATCGGTATTTTTTCTTGTTTCAGGCAGTGGTGGCAGTCGGACTTTCTGGGGCATGCCGAAGAGAAGAATTGTGCTTCCTTAAAAAGAAAATATGACGGATTTTGGCAGCGCAATGTTAATTAAACTAGAGAATACCAAAACGAAGATGCCGAGATCATTTACAGTGTCAGGAAGTCTCTACACCATCTTAAAAAGTATTCTGCCCTTCGACCTCCACTCCTGCAAACAGATCGTTTTTTTCTTAATTATCAAAATGGAAAATGCACTCGCCAAAACATTGGAATTAACAAAATTGGCGGTATGGCAAAAGACATCGCCAAATTTTTGATGTTGGAAACTCCAGAAGCCTATACCGGGCATTGCTTTAGGCGGTCGTCAGCCACAATATTGGTGAATTCTGGATCAGATTTGCTGGCTCTGAAGCGCCATGGTGGATGGAAATCCAGCTCAGTCGCCGAAAGTTATATAGATGACTCGCTTAGTAATAAAATGGATGTTTCAGAGAGGATCTCTTCCTCTATGTCGTCTGTTGCGGCACAGCCACAACAGCAATTGAGTAATGAAGTGCCGCAAGAAAACTGCAATATGCCGACGACAGAGAACTGTATAAGCAAGGTGCCAGAAAATGTTGTCTCCATCGTTAAAAAGTCGATCAACAATGCGACGATTCCTGCAGAAGTAAACATTACAATTAATATTTTAAAATAGTTATGAAGTTTCCTGTTTGCTAAATTATAGTCTGTAGTTTCTTGTTTTCATTACTTTTGTTTTGCGTTTGTTTTTAAAATAAAAATTTACACAAAAAATGTTTTTTTATTTGCAGTCGTATAAAAAGTATCGTAAAAACTCGTTAGAAAACCTCTTTGCACACTCGCGAGACTTGTGGACCTCGACTTCGTCTCGGTCCATCAATTTGTCTCGCCCGTGTGCAAAGAGTCGTTTTCAAACCTTGTTGTTTAATATACTATTTTTACTCTTACTCTTTTGTCCAGGCGTTGAAAATATTACTTTCGTAGCTAGCAACGCTTAGCAACCAGGTAACACGAAGGTTCTCTTTCGTTATCATTCGCGTTGCTAGGACCACGTATTTATACAGTAGTAGAAAAACATATTTTTCTTACATTAGGATTAAAATTAAAATTGTTTCTGCCGAAAGCACAAAAAAAACAAAATGGGCGAAAAAAGTGCTAAGCTTTCGGCAAAAATAATTTTAATTTTAACCTTTATGTAAGGAAAATATGTTTTTAAACAAATTTTACTGTTTGAATTGTTAGTTTTAAATCTGGAAACGTGTTTTAAACACTTGATTGACCTAATTATGAACTCCTGAGCTATAATGACTGCTTGACAAGTAGCACTGATGATGGTTGTAAGAAAAACGCTTTGCTACGCTTTAAAACGTTTGATTGAAAATTAATTTTTTGTTTAGTATGTATTTTTGTTTAGTAAAATTACTTTAAAAAAATAATAATACGAGATACTCGTTGAAAAAAGTCAGACTTTTCTTCCTTGTAATATAAATCGCTATTTTATGAGACTTGAAATGTTCTGGAAAATGAATTAAATTGCTGGGATTTAAACTACAAGAGTAAAACTTGTAACATAATAATATGTTTCTGAAACATTTTATCTTCAACAGGCGAGGTAAAAACTCTTTACAAAATAAAGTTTCTACGTTTGTTGTTTAAAGTTGAAAAACTGGTTTACTGAGACGTTCTATGTAAAAACCCTATTTGTCATTAATTGTTACTTTAGAGAAAAGTAAAAAAGTTTTTTGTTTAAATAATATTCGGGTAAAAAATAATAATAAATAAAGGTATTTTTTTGTTATTTTGACGTACGTATAAAGAATAGTTTAATTTAAAAAAAAATAAATAAATAAAAATATTTACCGATAATTGTACAATAATTATTTATTTTTATGTTTTATTTGTTTTCTGGGAGATTAAATTTAAACAAGATATTATTTGTCTTTTCTCCAGAATAAAATTTAAAAGTTTATTTAACATTTTAAGAAAATTAAAACTTTTATACATTATGAAGAACTATTCCGCTCTAACATAATATAATAAAAGTTATTATTTCTTTTAAAGCAATAATAACTTTTATTATATTATGTTAGAGCAGAATAGTTCTTCATAATGTATAAAAGTTTTAATTTTCTTAAAATGTTAAATAAACTTTTAAATTTTATTCTGGAGAAAAGCCAAATAATATCTTGTTTAAATTTAATCTTCCAGAAAACAAATAAAACATAAAAATACTTTATTATATGGCTAAATATTTTTACTATTCTTTTTATATGGTTAAGATACCTAATAGGTGTATCTTTTACCAGTTAATTTTTTCAAAAGTAATGTCAAACTCTAAAATGTCCATCAGACATTTCATTTTTAATTTTTTCAGTTTTCTAACAAGTTTATAATTTTTAGGTAAACTGTTTACCACACTTTTGGTAAACTATTTACCACATTTTTGAGACGCAACCATTGGCCCAGTTCTCGTCTGGCGTCTTGTTAAGATTTTATTTTATTGCATTAAAATGATTTCAACCGAGTGCCAATGAACCTTTTTATAGATTGAAAGCCTTGTATTGTAAGTAACTTATTATTTAATATTTCATTATTTCTTTTAAAGCAATAATAACTTTTATTATATTATGTTAGAGCAGAATAGTTCTTCATAATGTATAAAAGTTTTAATTTTCTTAAAATGTTAAATAAACTTTTAAATTTTATTCTGGAGAAAAGCCAAATAATATCTTGTTTAAATAATTATTTAGTCTTTATCAGTGATTTCTAGGAGTTTAAATTTAAACAAAATATTATATGGATTTTTCTTCAGACCAGCTTTAGACACTACGAACTTCGGCGGCCATTTGGAATTTGCCAAACAGTGTGTGGAAGATTGGCGTCGCCCAGCATTCGCACTTCGCTGTTGTACGAAGTATTTCTCGCCGACTGTCAATAAAGTCGATCCCAGACACCACAAACTTCGGCGGACATTCGGCACTCGCTAAACTTTGTAGAGCGTGTGGGAGAGTGGCTTCGCCACGCTTCGCCCAGCATTCGCACTTCGCCGTAGAATGGTTTTTCCCGTTGACTGTCGGTAAAGCCGGTCTCAGACACTACGAACTTCAGTGAACATTCGGCATTTGTCAAACTTCGTAAAGCGTGTGGAAGAGTAGCTTCGCCCAGCATTTACACTTCGCCGTAGCACGAAGTTTTTCCCGCCGACTGTCGGTAAAGCCGGTCTCAGACACTACGAACTTCAATGAACATTCGGCATTTGTCAAACTTTGTAAAGCGTGTGGAAGAGTAGCTTCACCACGCTTTGCCCAGCATTTACACTTCACCGTAGCACGAAGTTTTTCCCGCCGACTGTCGGTAAAGCCGGTCCCAGACACTACGAACTTCGGCGAACATTCGGCATTTGCCAAGCTTCGTAAAGCGTGTGGGAGAGTGGCTTCGCCACGCTTCGCCCAGCATTCGCACTTCGCCGTAGAATGGTTTTTCCCGCCGACTGTCGGTAAAGCCGGTCTCAGACACTACGAACTTCAGTGAACATTCGGTATTTGTCAAACTTCGTAAAGCGTGTGGAAGAGTAGCTTCGCCCAGCATTTACACTTCGCCGTAGCACGAAGTTTTTCCCGCCGACTGTCGGTAAAGCCGGTCTCAGACACTACGAACTTCAATGAATATTCGGCATTTGTTAAACTTTGTAAAGCGTGTGGAAGAGTAGCTTCACCACGCTTTGCCCAGCATTTACACTTCGCCGTAGCACGAAGTTTTTCCCGCCGACTGTCGGTAAAGCCGGTCCCAGACACTACGAACTTCGGCGAACATTCGGCATTTGCCAAGCTTCGTAAAGCGTGTGGGAGAGTGGCTTTGCCACGCTTCGCCTAGCTTTCGCACTTCGCCGTAGAATGAAGTTTTTCCCGCCGACTGTCGGTAAAGCCGGTCTCAGACACTACGAACCTTAGTGAACATTCGGCATTTGTCAAACTTCGTAAAGCGCGTGGAAGAGTAGCTTCACCACGCTTCGCCCAGCATTTACCAACAATAATAATCAGGGCCGTATTAACTGTTTGAGGCGCCCTAGGCTAGAACTCATGGAGCGCCTATTTTCCATCAAGTAAATTTTCGAAGAGCAGCGCCTATTTTGAGTACCAGGCGCCTTTCTTCACCACCCGAAATAGAATTGGATGACCAAAAAAAAGGTCATTCCCTCCTTTTCACGCCTATTTCCCTATTTCATTTCAAAACAGCTTATTCACAGAGAAATAAGTCACCAAAAATCCCCACTCAATCTAAACTTTTTTTAAAACCCCCTGTCTAGCGCCTATTACTCCCCTGCCTGGCGCCTATTTTTTCATGGCGCTCTAGGCTATAGCCTAGTCAGCCTAATGGATAATACGGCCCTGATAATAATAGGTTTGGGTAGAGTATTAGGAAGCACTTTGTTGAAATAATAAAAACAATAATTAAATTCTGTTTTTAGGGTTTCTATAACACATGCCGCTCTTAACTGCTTGGCCGAACTCCGCTACGCGTCCTTCGGTCACCTGCAGTCGCGTGCGGAAAAGTGGCCCTTTCAGCACCAGTTAGGAAATATACCATGTTTATATGTGGTCCTTACGCTCGTAGAAAAATAGTGTTTCTAAAAAAGTGGCACTTTTAGCACTAGTTAAAAAATCAACTATTAAATACTTGCAAGTAACACTGATAATTGTTCTACCAAAAGAGCTTTGCTACGCTTTTTTGGCATTTGTTTAAAATTTGCACGAAATACAACATTTTAATTTTTTTATTTATAATTTGACGTGCACACAGCCATATCCCTTTCATAAAAATACTAATTATTTGTCGCTCAAAAGATAAAAATCGTAGCAGAAGGTCACGTTGGTTATTAGTTTACGTGTTACCAAGATTTTAGGCGTCATTTTGACGGTACAAACATTACTGTTTGATTTATTATATGCACAGTTAATGTGCAGTTAGCTCCTTTCTAAAGTAAACATATTAATAAAATAAAAGAGAAACTAATGTTTTAAAAATAGTTTAATTTCAGGAAAGTAATGCATCAAGGATTAACCATTCATGAAAAATAGTTATACAATACAGCATACTTAATAATAATTAGATGTCAAATAATTTATTACAATTTATTTATGTACAAATATAAGATTTACAAAATAAGTTAGTAAGAACCCATATAACATTTTTTGCCGGCGTTGTACATTTAATTTACTGGCATTGCCAACACTCTTTAATGGCAAGGCCAAACTAACCAACCAGTTTGCGCGCTCCTTTGGCGCCAAA
Source organism: Listronotus bonariensis (assembly GCA_014170235.1). Lineage (NCBI taxonomy): Eukaryota > Metazoa > Arthropoda > Insecta > Coleoptera > Curculionidae > Listronotus > Listronotus bonariensis. The sequence continues at coordinate 120,666 of JACEGR010002000.1, forward strand.
AACCGACAAGCTCTAAATCACCGGCGAATCATTTGCCAAGCACTTGAAACGACGTGAATTCCGTCCACGTCCACGTCCGCAATATGTGGCGGGGTATACGGCGTGAAGCTGCACGGCGAATTGTCGCAAGTCTGGACGCGGCTTTAGGTTTTGCGTTTAGTTTGGATCAATAATCGCCATAGTTATCCTAATTTTCTCGGGTACAACATTATCAATGTTATTTATTAAAATAAAATTTTTAAAAAATAGTGGGAACCCATATAACATTTTTTGCCGGCATTGTACATTTAATTTACTGGCATTGCCAACACTCTTTAATGGCAAGGCATTGGCAAAAAGGTATTAAAAAGACGCGAAAGTGGGCAATTGACCGTTATTAGGCCACGTGTTGCAGATAATGTGATGGCATCCATCATAAGTTATGCCACAAAAATGCGTTTAGGATGATGGTATCCATCATTAATAAGTTATTGGCAAAAAAATGCGTTTATCATTAAATAAGTATTGCAAGTTTTATAAGTTGAATGTCCCAAAAGTTAAATAACATATTTAGAATTTTGTAATCGAAAAAATGAGAAAAAAGGCAGGAAAACTTTATCAATAAAAAAATTACATAATATAAATTTTTATACCGTAACAATAAACCAAAAAAAAAATATAAAAAGTATGTAATAAAATTTAAAAAAGATAGTAAATCAAAAGAAAACACTTTAAAATAGTAAGTATTTAAGGGACACATACACTCAATTTTCAGATCCAAAACATAGGGAAAAATATTTTAAAGGAGTTAAATGTCAAAAAAAAACTATTAAATATATATAAATTTTTTTATATAAACACGTCTTTAAAACTTTTAATAAGGCAACTCCCTGATATCATATAATTTTTTAGGTAACTACTAATTTAAATGGTTTTAAACGAAATGTTTACAGCTCCTCACAGTCTACTTGAATAACCCGCCTTCTTGACTAGCCATCACCAATTAATTACACAACACACACTAATTAGGTAATGAATACACTTAATTATGTCTACTTAAAACTCTTTTCTTTAAAAAAGAAACTAAAAAGCTAGAAAACCACGTAAAAACCAATTGCACAAAGCGGCCAAACAAAAGCAAGGTTGCCTTATCTGTCAAATTGTCAAATCTTGTATTTCGGCTAAGCGGGAAATTTGAATTTATCACCTTCGGTCGAAATCGTCGAAATTAACCTAGCTAATTTTACCATCATTTTATTTTTATTCTCTCAAAAATACATAATAAACATTTTGTTTGACCTAATTTTTATTTGCATGATTTGTATCAATAAAATGTTAGGAAAAGGCCATTTCCTTTAAATTATGTAAAAAACATAAAATAATGTTGTTTAGAAGCCATTATAAATAAAACAGATAAAAAAATTGCTCGAATGTTAGTTAAATACCAATGTTAATAATATGGTTTGAAAAGTATAAATATGCGTTGAAGGTTTGCCCTCAAAAATAAAATATTTATTTGCCTGCAACAAAAAGGCATGCTTTATTTAATCAGGATTGGTATGCCGCCATTTTTGTATGCTTGCCGGCAATTTGCCTGCATGTAAAATTTATTGGCAATTGAGTGTTTATTTAGGGTTAACTTTTTAATGCGTATTAGATGTTGGCATAATTTTGCCACCAATTGCCAATGCTTTACCATCAATGCCAATATGAAAAATGTATATTCCGGGAAATAGTGTTTGCTGGGAAATAAAAAAATTATAGTGTAAATAAGAAATAAGTAAAAAAAAAAATTAACAAAGCAGTATTATGTTATATATTTTATTTAAAAACATTTAACTTATATGGGTTTAAAAATAACAAATATTGGAAACCTTTTTAAATTTCGGATATCATGTATAAAAGAACTTTTTTTTAGTTATCCCTTGAAAACCTTTGAAAATGGTATTAGTTAAAAATAAAGAAATTAAAAACTATTAATATACCACTTGAAAACATTTTGAAACAACTTTCTTGTGTTAAATTTCGAATTAAACCAGCATACAATCATCTCCACAATATAATGTGGAGATCTGGTATTCTTTTTTAAAAACGAATAGAGGCATTTCATAATTTTTTTTCCGTAGAGCCTTATAATCATATTAAAAAACATTTAAAACGAAAACAAAGGAGTGTCATTCCACTGATCTCGATGGATTGCCAATGTTATAACCTGCGCGAAACAAAAGTTTGGTGGGCGAAAAACCGGTTTGTGCGCAAGCCAGTTGAGGGTAAACGCACCCGGCCCAAACAAACTATCCCCATTATAGAAAAGAATTTGTTGACGGCGCGGCGTCCTGGTTTTCTGTTCGAAGTACGGTAGCTAATGAGCGTCACGGTCAGACCGCGGATGGAGGGTACGGGGTGCCGCTGTTTGTATTTTGCCACGGCTTTTAAGTGCGCATGTTCGTCCACCCACTGCGCAAGGTCGTAAAAATCCAAAAAATGCTTCTTGCCACTGCGGATCTAAATGTAGGTTATCTATGGTGTCAGGACGATTGACGTATTTTTAAATGGAATTCTCCATATATGTATTTTTATATCAATGGATAAAGATTTTTTAAATGGAATTCTCCATATATCTATTTTTATATCAATGGATAAAGATTTTTACGAGGAATTCGGCGATAAAGGGGTTGCTGGGTTTTTTCTTGCGGTTCTGATGCAATTGATTAAAAACTGCATTATATTATAAAAATAGTTTCATCCAACAAAAAAAACAGGTGGCGACAGGTCATAGGTGATTATTTGTCAATGTCAAGAATTTTAAAAATACGTTTATTACTTTTTGGGTTTGGAAATAAATATATCATATCATTTTTAGCATATAGTATAACTTCTGTTTTACCCAAAAAGAGTTTTTCAATGACTAATTACATTATTTATTCGCAATATAAAAAATAAGTTGCACCTGTACCTGTATACGTAAGTAGATAATGACTGGTGTTAAGTTTGACTTTGATGTTTCTATCAGTTAGTCAGTTGGCATTTTTTATTTAACAATTTGCTCAAAATGGAAGAAATTCCACGAAATATAAGAGAAAAGGCCATAAAAGCGACCGAAAAACTTTTGCCAGTTAAATCAAGGCAACAGTATGATCGGGAGTATGGCATATTTGGTATTTGGAAAGATGCGAACGCAATTCTTCAAATAACCGAAACCGTTTTAATGGCATATTTTCAGAAAGTGGTAAGTTATTGATTTTATTTTAATACATATGTTTAACAAACTTTATTATTTTTAGTCGGAAAAATACAATCCGAACTCTCTCTGGACCAAGTATTCCACCCTAAGGTCTACGTTGATGGTCTATGAAAATATAGACATTTCGCCATACCATCCTCTCATATCTTTTTACAACTTAAGTCGAAACGATACGTCCCGAAAAAGTTTAAAGTTTTGGAAGGAGAACAAATATTTAAATTTATTAAGAAGGCTCCTGATGATATCTACTTGGTACACAAAGTCATATTGGTAATGGGTGTTTTTGGAGGTTTAAGACGAGATGAGTTGGTCAAAATGACTATTGATGACATTGAAGATAGAGGAACAGTCTTGGTTATAAAGGTATCAGAAACTAAAACTTCAACTTCAAAAAGTTTTACTATTATTGAAGAAGATTTAGGCGCTTTGAATTTAATAAAATAGTACACAACATTAAGGCCAGCTGGAATAAAGGAGCGAAGATTCTTTCTTACGTATAGAAAGGGTCGATGTACAGTACAACCCATTGGAAAAAATACCATAGGAAGCGTCCCAACATTGATCGCAAAATTTTTAAAATTGGATAATGCAGAAGCTTACACCGGATACTGTTTGCGTCGCACATCGTCAACTTTACTTGTTGAGGCAGGTGCTTCGTTTGAAACGCTAAAACAACATGGGAAATGGAAAAGCTCTTCAGTAGCTAAAGGATATATAGAAAAAGTATTTCATCCAAAAACAAAGTAGCCAAAATGATTGACAATTCAGTTAATTCCGAGGTTAATTCCGTATCGACTATTGAAAATTCTTTAATGGACTGTTAGTTCTTCTATACAAAATAGCGTTAGTGCTACCATCGCTGCTACCATCACAAAAAACACTGACCATTCTATAGTGGGATCAGCTACATTTTTCGGGACATTTCAAAATTGTAATTTTTATTTTGGAAATAAAGTTTAATTTTTAGTAATGTTTGAAGAAAAATTATTTTTTGTATAAACTTGATCTTTATTGTGAGAGAAATAAAATTGGATAAGCAATAAAGTTTTTCATATTAGCGCATTAGGGCATTATAAGCGGGCATTATCATACTGCCCGCTTATAATGCCCTAGGTGTGATAGCAGGTATTATTGCTACCATAACATATTCCGTTTCTAAGGTATTACAGATCAATAATAGATGGGTAAAACATAAAAGTTTTTTCACCTGTTTTTCCACTCATATTTCGTATAAAAATGTCAAAATCATATATGAAATTGACACTGATGACGTTCAAGGAAGCATTCATCTAAAGTTAGGCAGTTATTAAGGCCGCTTGAATCGTTTATATCGTGTTTCTAATCGGTTTCAGTGAAAAATGAATGATTCAAGTCACTTTCAAGCGAGTTTATATCGCTTTTTTCAAGCCACTTTTAAAAACCCCTTTAACTCAAGCTAGCTTCAACTATTCGATATAAACGTAGTGTATTTATTTGAAAGTCCCTGTTGTTATCCAATATCTGACCACAAAGCAATTAAATTTATCAAAAAAATCAGTTTACCCTAAATTTATACCTCACATAGTTTATGGCTCCTCTGTGGATTTTAGTGCACCGTGACACGAACGGTCTGCCGCATGCAACCCGCCAATTACTGATGAGGTTAAAGATAAAGCGACAAAATATGTCTTTGCTTAACCTCTTTACTATAGGTGTAAGCATTTAGGTGTTGCAGGACTGCTTTTATGGGTCTCCTGACGCCGATGTCAAAGAAATTTATTAGAATTGCTTTTGCGTGGTATTTATTTACGCGTAACCTACGTTAAATTACAGGCCGTAAGATTCTATATTTGAGACATTTTGCACCCCTTATTTTGCAATTCCGTTGTGGTTAACTTTATTCTGAGACTGCGCAGTAACGCAAACATGATCCGTTATCGTTATTAACCATACCGGACTCCTTTAATTACGGATGAATACCGAAGAGCTTATCGTTATCTTTATCGTTATTGGTAAACTGCGTGGTTGCCAAATTGTAAAATTTTTAATATCGATTATTTAAGAAGGTTGAAATTTTAATACCGTATTAATTAAAATATTATTGATACATAACGAATAATTAGCGAAAAATTCATAGCAGTAAGAAAAATAAAATAGTGTAAAGAAATTAAAAGGGACTTGCATTTTTAAGGATGTTTTAAATCAGTAATTAATTTACATGTTACAATCTGGCACACTTGCTTTTTGCTTATACTGTATTGTTTACATCTACTTTAAAAAACAAAATCAAGGGAACTGTTTGCATATATTAAAAAATCAATATATAACTTATGGAGAATAAAAGTAAATACTGATTTTTCGCAAACTTTAAAATCGGCGAACCACAGGCAAAAATAAGGTTATGGGTCGAAAGCGCAGACGCAAGATAAATTTCTTAAAAGAGGTTGCAAAATCTCTGTCTAAAACTGCTGCCGTAATCGTTATGTTTAATAACGATAACCATAAGGAGGCCAAAAATAGTCTGTTATTTTAAGAGGTGCAAAATGTCTCTATTATCAGCTGATGATCCAGGTGCTATTTATATACAGGGTTAGTAGAAAACATTTAGTAAAAAGGAACAGAAATAAGTAGGAAAATCTGCTATATTTAAACAAAGAGATATACATACATAAAACAGTGACTTAGCTTAACAAAAAAATCCTTTTAGTTATTGAGGGCATAAAAATGCTTTTTAATTTTTCCGAATTAATTTACCCAACTGTCTGAAAATTATGGCTTTGTGTATACAGTCGGTAAGTCGATTCTCTTCGTAAATTATTACGATCATTCGTCGTATCATATTTTATCTAAATTTTACTGTGAGAATAAAAAAATGCGAAAAATAAGTTATATTAAACAGTTCAAGGTTTTAAAAATTTTAAAAATGTCCGGCGGATAACCAATTTCTTAAAAATAATTTACCTAAATAACTGAGGTAAGTTTTTAATATTTTTTTAAATAATTGTATGGTGTTATCGATAGTATTTGATCTTAAGTTTACAGTAAGCATAAAAAAAAATTACAATGTTCTATTCGAGAGTTTAAAGTTTAAAAAGTTAGCCTAAAAAAACAAAATTTAATTTTTTTTTATCCGACAGTTTAAAGTTTAAAAAATATTCGTCGGACAATCAGTCTCTTAAAAATCAGTGGCGGCTCGCGGGTCTAAAAACAGGTGTAGTGCAGAAAGGGAAAAAAGCGCATTCACCATTTTCGGAAAATTGAAAATACTAAACTATCAAAAGTCTAAGTAAAAAGTCCTAATATCTAAACTTACCTAAATTTTAGACACCAAATCAATCCTTCTATCTTTTAATGCAGGAAATTTATCAATTATATATTCATAAAATGGTTAAGTTTTTATCAGTTCCTGTAGAAGCTCCTTTTGAATTGAAATATTGGCCAAAGATAAAAGTCTATCTTGGAATATACTGTTTCTTAAGAAAGTTTTTAAACGCTTAAGACAAGAAAAACTCCGCTCTACTGACACGCTTGTCCACTATATCGTTAAAATTAGCGAAAGAAGTTTATACGCCTCGGTAAAAATGTCTTTATTTGCGCCAACTTGTTTCACTAACTGCTGCAATGAAATATTTCTATAACTTTCATCAGCAAATATTAGGTCAAGTTTATTTTTGAGCCGCTGATTTTTTCGAAATGATTCGGCATATATCTCCAATAAATTTTGAAAAGAATCAGTGGAAAAAGTTTGGTTATACTGGCCAATCTTTGCAGTATCGGCAAGACAAAGAAATTGTAGTTTGTAACAATCTTCGAATCTTACTTCCATTTCCATTAAAATATGATCTAATATTTCATAGAGAAGTGCTCTGTACTGTCTTTTAATTTCTCCCTGTGAAAAATCACTGCCGCTAATAATGCTCAAATGGAAACAACCGAAATAATACGTGAAAACCAACGAAACGACCAAAACCTATACTATCTTTTTAAGGCTAGCGATTTACCAAGCAATACACCTGATACACCCACCCGCGATTCTGGCCACCGGCAAGTATAGCGTTGTCATGGCAACGGAGCGTCAAAGCGTAAACAAAACCTCGCATGAGGTGTATTCTTCTGTCCGTTTTATATTTGCAATACACTTGTCGCGTTGCCGAAAGAGGAGGAAAGCGACTCGCGCCAGCGGTTAATTTATCTGCTAGATTTTTCATGGCGAATTTTACAAATAAGGAATAGAAATGAGAAAAATGAATTGAATAAAAGTAATATGTTTTTTTATGTTTTATTATTTATTTTTGGTGAAGTGGCACTTCACTTACTACACCTGAATAGCCGCCACTGTAAAAAATCACTCACTTGCATAACTGAATTGTTGTTCATAGGTCAATTTAATTGTCCTTGGGATATGGTAATATGGCTTAATCAGTGACAAGTTATGTAGCTCTGTTGGTAAGTGACTCTGCTTTTTGATCCTGGTTGCTTTGGATTTAAATTTTTTGGACATGAAACGTACCTTATGTGTTTTTTTCTGGTTTTATTCTTGAAACTGTGTAATTTGCTCTGCTTATTGCAGATAACAGTTAAGAAAGTAATGACCTACTATTTAAAATAAATTAATATTCGAATAAAAAATTTCATAAGAATATAAAAATTTTAAAACTTGGACAAGAAAAAATTAATTAACCCATATATTTTAAAGAATTGCTAGTCCTTCGCTATACATGGCATTTGCAGACACCTTGCGTATTTTTTTGCTAAAGCAAAGCAGTTTAAATGAAAAAATGGATAACATTTTCTGTTTATTAAGTAATTACGAAAAGCCGAACAATAAATCTAACTTATAAATTTTGTACCATTAATATTAACGTCAAGTGAGACACAAAAAAAGATGTAAATCAAGTTAGGGAAATAAGCGAAAACCTTAAAATCCCATTTAAAACCAAAAGAGACTTAATAACAAGACACTTTTCATTTGATGAAACTTGTCGTCGGAAAGACTTTCTGAACAAGCAGATTTTATAAAAAGTGTGTTTGAAATTAATGAATAATGTATAAGGATCGATTATTACTATACGTCCCGTTTACCATCCTGTATTAGTCCCTTTTTCTATAAATAAAGCACTGGCTAAACAAACGCCAGCGGCATTACTTAATTATATGAAGAAAACTGCCTTCCGGCGGTTTCATCTAGTTATGAAATCCGCCAAAAACTCAATTTTTCAGGTTCCTAAGCCCATCACTAAACCTGATTTGGAAAACAAACGCAGAGCGATGAAGATATCTCTTTCGCAGGATCTTACTTTAATATTGGATTGGGGCGCCAAGAATCTCGGCCATTCTAATGCATCCAAAACACAATCATGTTCCTTGTCGCGAAAAGAGTCATCAAATACTCATCCTCTACCTATGAGCGGCCAAGTTTTACAGAGCAAAGACACCTTCAATCTTGTGGGCGTCACATTTGAAAGTAATCTCAACTGACATAAACATATTGTATCTATAGCCACAGCAGCTTCAAAAAATCCCCCAAATCTTCAAGTATTTAAGTCCCGTGTCAACAAACTCCCTCTTACCTCGCTTAAGACACCCACGGTACGTTAGTATTTAGGCTTTTAGCCTTTGTGGTTTGTCCAAAGATAAAAACAATTTATTGTGTAATTAATAATATTGGTTTTTACTTATTTTTCGGTAGATGCCGCCATCCGGCGGCTTTGCTTATAAAAAGTAATATAAACCGCCTAATATATAATAGTTAACCTAACCTTGATAATTATTTTTTTGCTGTACCGTAAGCGTTTAGTTTCATTGTGGTTTTATTGTTAAATATTTTTTTGATCAATAAACAAAAATGGGATACTCGTAACGAGTATCATATTTTTGTATAGTTAAGACCATATTTATTTCATTCTGAAAGCGATGCCGCCAAGTACACAAAAATGATAAGGTAAACAAACTTTTTCGAAAGCACATAGCCTCTGACAGAGCCTGATTACATATTTTTTAGATACACAAATAAAAATATTGCGAAAACACGTATGACGTACTTAAAAACATCCTCCTATTTCGTCTCTGGCGTACCATAAAACCTGTAACGCGTGGCGTAGTCGTCGGGTTGAATATTTTTTGCTGCAGTAAATCATTGTTTACAAAAGCGTTTGTTTGCTTTATCATTTTTTGTGTACTTGGCGGCATCGCTTTCAGAATGAAATAAATATGGGTCTAACTATACCTCGTTTGACACCTGCGAAGATTTGTGGAAGCTCTTGCTAGGTATTCAAAAGAATAATAAATTATTTCTGTTTTTAAAAAGAGAAGCTTGGAGTATTTTAGCGGAAAGAAAAAAACTGATTGTTTCATAGGACCAAACTAATTATTAAAGTATGCGTGTATTCCGAGTGAAAGAAACTTTAAATCTGTTGGAAAAGGAAAAAATACAAGCAAAGAGATTAAAGACAAGAAAAGATCTTTTTATTAGCTTTCCAGAAAAAATTACAGAGAATAATAAATTACCATTGGCCATATGGAAAAGAGGTAGGCCAAAACATCAAGATAATACTAAAATTGGATTAAGTGCAAAAATAAAACAATAAATACAGGGTGATTCAAAAATCGATCACGAAACTTAAGGGGTGATTCTACTTGACAAAATAAGGGTAGAGCTTCATATAATTTTTTTCAAAATGTCTTTCGTTTTCGAGTTACAAGCCGTCAAAGTTCAATTTTTATTTTGGTATGTTCGCCATATTGCATTTATTTTTTAACCAATCCAGTTGATATTTGGCACACAAATCGAGCTTTGCAGATTCTAAAATTTTAAGACAAAAGTACTTTTTTAAACATCGCCAGAGGGCACTTTACCCAAAACATAAAATTTATTTACATCATAACTTTTTTATTTTGACAGATATCACAAAGCTGGGGTCGCCATTTTATAGACAATCAAAAACTTAAAAAATATGGTACTCTTTATTAAAGTCGATAAACATCACCGTTTAGGCACCAATAGACATCAAAGTTTTTATCAATTTCAATCAAATTACCTACATACATACAGGGTGTCCAGTAACTCAACCGACAAACTTAACCAAACGACTCTACAACAAAAAATAAGAAAAAAATAAAAAAAAGTTTTTTTTTAAATATTTAACACACCGTAGTTCAAAAACTAAGACGTTTAGGACATATATGAAGTTTTCTCTTATTTTCTGTTGTAAAATCTCCCCGTAAAGTTTATCAGTTAAGTTACTGAACACCCTGTATGTATGTAGGTAATTTTATTGAAATTGATGAAGACACTTTAATGTCTATCGGTGCCTAAACGGTGAGGTTTATCGACTTTAATAAAGAGTACCTTATTTTTAAGTTTTTGGTTGGGTATAAAATGGCGCTCTCAGCTTTGCGATATCTGTCAAAATAAAAAGTTATGATGTAAATAAAAACGCCGGTAATTCCAAATTAATTTAGATTTTCGGCGGTTTTCATATGCGTAAATAGATAAAAGCGCCAGACGGCGGTTTTCTTTTATAATTTAACAATGCCGCCGGCGGTCATTTACCCAGTGCCTTTAAAATTTTTATCTAGGTATTACTGTATATTATATAATAAAAGGTAAAAAGTTTAATACTCGATTTATAAGACGCTTAAACCAGCAAAATTTGCGCTCTAAACTTTTTAATATAATTGCTCGGTAATAGCCTGTTTCGGTTCGTTGAGAAATGAATTTTCTGAGAAAAAGTTAATCGCAAAGTTTAGTTTAACGCTTAATTGATTTATATTACAAAATAAAAGTATATACAGGGTGTCCGCAAATTAATAGTATACAGAAAACCACAAATTCCTTATGTCAAAATATTAGGATTTAACCAGACATATGTTACCTATATCCAAAAGGTGAGAATAAAGAATATTCATGTGAATCAAAGTAAAAAAAAATTTTTTTTTTTAATAATTTCTAATATGTTTTAAATATTTTAGTGTTACTCGTTATCTGGGGGTTTTTTACATGAGCTATTCAGATCCAATAATAATTTTTATACACTGAATTGTATCCGCAGTTGGTTTCTTGTGAAACATTTTTTAAATATTAATACTAAATAGGAAAAATTGCTTTTTAATGTTTCAATAATTATTAGAGCATTACACTACAATTGTTTCGCCTTTCTAGGGCTTCATCAAGAGTACTTCGAATACTAAATTTAAAAAAGAGAAATATTTACAAACAGAACCATTTAACACGTTTTTCCCAAAAAGGTCTATAAAATATTATTAGGGTTTTTATTATGGGGCCCAGATGTGGTAATAAATTTATTTATAATTGGCATATCTGCGAAATTTATTTGATCATTGGTAGAAAGAGTTGTATTGTCTATAAGTGATTTTTTAATTTCTAGTTGTTCATATAAATTTAATTTTTTACCTTTGTTTTCTCTATGGAATAGTTTAACATTATTAAGATCTATAAACTGGTTTTGTTCTATACAATGTGTTGAAATGCCTGTGTTTTTTAAACCATTTAAAATTGATGTTTTATGTTCTTTTATTCTGTTTTTTATGCTCCTTCCACTTTGACCAATATATTCCGCATTACAGTCTGCGCAATTAACTTTATAAACCCCTGACATATCTAATTTTTCTGTTTTATCTTTATTGTTAACTAATAATCTACCTAGGTTACTCTTATTTACAGACACAGTTTTACAGCCTAACTTATCTAGTCTATTGGATACATTATTGCTGATGTTTGGTATATAATTGATAAACTTAAAATTATTGTTTTTAGGTTCTGTAATACTATAAAACTCTTTAGCAATTAACTTTTGTTTTTTCTTTGTTAACAATTTATCAATAAGTGATTCTTTGTAGCCGTTGTTTCTTGCTATTTGTTTAATAATGCAGAGTTCTTTGTTAAAATTTGATTGACTTAATGGGAAAGTGACAAGTCTGTGAATTAAACTATGAAAAGAAAATAGTTTTATTTTCCATGATTGGTTCGATGCGTAATTTATTACCGTGTATAATTTTTATGTATAAACTAGGGGAAGGGGAGCTAGCTACACTATTTAAATTTCTCTAAAGCGTCCTTACTTTTTTGTGCTACTCTGTATGTACCATCTAAGTAAAACAGGAAACTCCCACATGCCTTTACACAAAAAGGTATACTTTGTAAAAACACCGTTTATAAGATATTTGTATTTAAGTGGTTTAGTGCAACCAAAAAGTATAATATGGAAGAATACATCACATAATTCGTTTATCATAAGGCTGCTTCCCCACGACCCTAAGCATTCTATTCAAAGAAGAGGTGTTCGTCTCATTAATGATCCTTCACTTAAAGAAAGGATTCCATCTCTTGCTCATCGTCGGGCTGTGGGGGATCTATCGCTTTTTTATAGATACTTCCATGGCTTCTGCTCTGCTCTGAAGAATTGTTCAGTATGGTTCCTCCTCTCACGGTTCCCAACAGAGAAACTCGTGGTTCTGCGCGTATGCATCCCTATACGGTCCAACTGGACAGACCCCGAACTTCCATTTTTGTTCGTTCTTTTATCCCTAGAGTTTCTAGAATGTGGAACCTGCTGCCCGCGGAGGTCTTTCCTTCTCCCCCAAATCTTCAAGTATTTAAGTCCCGTGTCAACAAACTTCCTCTTACCTCGCTTAAGACACCCACGGTACGTTAGTACAGTGGCGTAGCCAGGGTTTAGGGGCGGGAGGGCATTATGTTACCGCAGAAAAATATTGTTTTATTTTTTAGGAATTATTCGTTTTGTATTAATAAAATACAAAAACCAAAAAAAATGAAACTTTCTGTCAAAACTAAACAATATTAAATTCAAAACTACAACTATCCACATTAAAAACGTTTTATTTTGTCTTTTCTTTATGATATTTACTCTATCAATATGCCATTGTAATTTAAGTTTTTTAAAAAAACAGCCAATGTTAAGTTTTCAATATTGTTACAGACTTTCAAAAATGTGTTTAGATTCTAGAATTTTAGAGAGTTAGAATCATTTAATTTAGTTTGTTAATTTATTTAAATAATTTACCTTAATTTTTCCAAGTTCTTTCATCACTTTCGAAGGTTTCCGAAAACGCCCGAATTATCCAATAAGAACTTTTATGCCATCCTGTACTATGGAATTTTCACGATATTTCTCGAAGATTCTAGATCATTCTTTACTCTTCCACCATACTATAAAAGGGCGACGGGAAACCTCCGATCAGTTAGTATAGATTCGACTTTTGTGCTGTAAACTTCGAGACATTGACAAGTGAAGATTTTGTCGTTGTAACCATAGTGACGTTGGATTGTTAATAAAGGTATAAAAACGAAGACACGTGTTTTTATACGAGGTGTTCCGGAACAATATGGTCAGGATATTCAAAAACTCTAATAAATCTTCAGTGTGGGCCAAATTAAACTTTCACACTCTTTAACTAATGATAACTTTTATCTGTTGTGCCTATCTTTTTATTCTTACAGGGCTAATAGGTAGATATATTATCTCTAGGTTTGTCAATTTTTGTCGAATAAATTTAGTTAGGACCGGACTTACTGGTCTTTTTCCAAAATGATGCATTTAACTTCGTTGCAAAATAAATCGAATTTACCTATAATACCTTTAATTTTAATTATTACGTTTAATTTTAATTATTTACTGTTAAGTTGTGTCAGCATCCAACTCAGAAACCATGGTAATCTCACATTTTTGATTTTCAAAGCACACTAAAAGAAAGTTCCCTGTTAAAATCGAGAGAAATGCATGCTTTTTGAGGCGCATCATTTATCAAAACTAATCATAATTCCTGAATTCTCTAATTATTGACAGATTCGCGTTTAATGAATCATTTCCTATAGTTTCTCTATAAGAAAAACGTATTAGCTCAATTGTAGCTAAATCCCATTTCTTTTTCAACGAGGTTAAATGCATCATTTTGGGAAAAGTCCCGTAAGTCCGGTCCTGAGTGAATCTACTCGACCAAAATTGACAAACTTAAAGAAAACATATCTACCTATTAGCCCTGTAAAAATAAAAAAGGTAGACTCAACAGATAAAAAGTTATTGTTACTTAAAAAGTGTGAAAGTTAAATTTGGCCCACCCTGTATATGGCTAACTCCGAGGCTAACTCTATATATTTTTTTGTAATATGTTCATAAATATCGTTGTATTTTGCGTAGTAAAAGATATATTTGAAGGTTCTAGAGACATTACTTTTTTTGTAAATTAGGAAAAAAATTTGACTTTGGCACTCTGTTAGGAATGACATTGGTTGTTTTTGCAAAACAGCTTTTAATTCTTTAAATAAATAAAGAATTTAAACTTGTGATCTATAAAACCTACAGCATTTTTTGCCTGTTGACAAACACAAACGTGAGACGACAAAATAAGCACTAAAAAACAAAACTTATTTTATTAGGGGCTTTTGCAGGACTTTATAATTGTGATGGTATAATATTAATACCCATTGTTTGCTTCTATAAAGAATTAAATAGAAGATTTTTTTAGAAAATATTATTTCGTTGGCAGAGGGGCGCCAAGTCAAGGGGCGGGAGGGGCGACCGCCCCCTTTGCCCCCTGTAGCTACGCCACTGCGTTAGTATTTAGACTTTTAGTCTTCGTGGTTTGTCCAAAGATAAAAAAAAGTTGTAGTTATAGGTTTGTTCCAGCAGGCTGTCAGAAATGTTTGCAACCATTCGGATTCGCGCACGTCAAATTTGTCGTTCCAGCAGTGCCATGTTTGTTAAGGGACCCACAGACGATCAATATTATTGGGCAAAATATTGTACAGTAATATTGCTAGTCATCCCCAAACAGTGCAATATATTTATGCAAAGACTATATTTAATATATTGCACAATAACTAGTTTTATTTTGTAACTACCGGTTAAAACATGGATAAGAAAAAAGTAGCTGCTTGAAACATGTTTGAAAATACGAAAAAACCTTTATTTCTTTCTCTATTGCTTTTAAACCCGTATTTGTGTAATTGTTTTTGTAAAACAAATACTCTTTCGTATTTGGAAACTGAAATAATTGTGCAATATTTTACACACACGGCACAATAAATCACTATTGCACAATAAAAATCAAACTGTTTTTGATTGACACAATATATTGTACAAGCTCTCAATATAAACCCAGACGGTCAATAATATTGTACAATATGAAGTTTTGCGCAATAATATTGATCGTCTGTGGGCCGCTTAACATTATACAATTGTTTGTTGTTCCAGCAGTAGTTTTAAGATGTTAGAAGCTGTTTGAAAAGTTTGCAAACTTCCTTCATACATTACTAACTAATTTTTAACATAACCTTTCTTGTATTGACGTATAAGCAGTATGCACGCCTTGTTAATTTTTCGTTCCAGCAGAAAACTGTTGCCAACATTTCTGACTAATGTTTGTAATAATTTCTGCGTTTTACTATTGTTGCTAATATGTTTTCAACTTTGTGCTGGGACAAACCTTATGACTAAATTGCTGTTTTTAAATGATTTTTTTGACGCACCAGAACTAACCACTTTAAATTCAAATATTTTGAAAACGCTTGCTCTGAGCCATTCTTACAAAGTATACTTTTTTATGTAAAAACCATTGGAGAGTTTACTGGTTTACTTAGATGGTACATATAATATGGCACAAAAAATTTGGGACGTTCTAGAAAAAATTAAATAGTGTAGTCAGCCCCTCTGGTTTACACATAAAAATTGTTATCAGATCTGAATAGTTATGTTAAAAAACCGCTAGTACTGAGTCTTATTAAAATATTTAAAACTTATCAAAAGTTATCGAAATAAATTAAAAATGTTTTTTTACTTTAACACCCTGTATCTTTCTAATTTTCAACTTTTGGATATAGGTATGTGTGGATGAATCTTCATATTTTGGCATAGGGCAACTGTGATTTTTCTGTGCACCATTAATTAGCGGACACCCTGTATAAAACAATTTTCAAACTTAACAGTAAATTAATTTAAAATAAAGGTATTTACCTAATTGAAGATAAAATATTTTTTTGTTTATGCATCATTTTGGAAAAAGTCCCATAAGTCCAGTCCTGTTTGAATCTATTTGACCAAAATTGGCAAACCTAGAGAAAAATATCTACCTATTAAGCCCCTTAAAAATGAAAAGATTTGCGCAACAAATAAAAAGTTATAATTAGTTAAAAAGTGTGCAAGTTTAATTTGGTCCACACTGTAAATATGTTTTCTTGGAATTACCTGTAAAATTGATTTTTAGAAAAATATATAGAGTGTTTCATTTAAAATATCAAATTTAAGAGCACTTTCGGCTAAACCCAATGTGCCACATAACATCTAAAAATCAAAAATCAAAATCAAAAACCATATATCCGACCAAAATTTCAAATTGAAGATATGTTCTGTTGTTTGGCGGATTCATTTAATAGATGGTAATTAGTTGGGTACTCGCCAAAAATAAAATTAAAAGTACTAAAAACCAAAAGAATTAAAACATGTAAAAAAATACTTTAAAATCGACTATTTGGTGGCAAATCTGCCACCGTTGTCAAGATAAATTGAATACAAATAATAAAATGAAAAATTAACTATTATTAGGTTTTAAATTTTAAATTTTTTTATATTTTTTACGAGATTCTGAAATCTCTTTGACATTAAATGTCAAATATGTTTGTTTGGTTATAGTGTCATAGTGACATAGATAACTGGTTGCTGGTGTATTTATTGTTTATATTACAAAAAAGGTGAATAGTTAGTTAATTTTTATTCTTCCTGAAGATACTTCAGTATCAAGCAAAGGCAACCAAGTGTTATCAAATTTACTGAAATTGATGCTACTCAAATTATAAGACAAAATCAAAATAGACCTATTACAAATTTATTTTTACCATACATTCCCGGACTATCAAATTAAATTCAACGAATAGCATATAAATTTAATATTCGCACAATCTTTAAAACACAAAACACTATCAGATCTCAATTAACAAAAACAAAACCATACAACTTAAATGAAAATACAAAAAATGTCATTTATAAAATACCTTGCGAATGCAATCAGTTTTATATAGGTGAAACTTGTAGACTATTAGCCAAACGCATAAAAGAACACAGATCATACATTAAAAACACAGAATTTCATAAATCAAAAATCTGCCAACACGCATTTGATAACAATCATAGAATAAACTGGGATGCTTCGAGCATTTTAGCAAAGGAAACTTGTGCTAAATAACGCAAAATCAAAGAAAGTGCGTATATATTATTAAATAAAGATAATTGTGTAGCATCAATTTCAGTTAATTTAAATAACACTTGGTTGCCTTTGCTTGATACTGAAGTATCTTCAGGAAGACTAAAAATTAACTAACTATTCACCTTTTTTGTATAATAAACAATAAATACACCAGCAACCAGTTATCTATGTCACTATGACACTATAAGCAAACAAACATATTTGACATTTAATGTCAAAGAGATTTCAGAATCTCCTAAAAAATATAAAAATTTTAACAATTTAAAACCTAATAATAGTTTGTATTTTTATTATTTGTATTCAATTTATCTTGACAACGGTGGCAGATTTGCCACCGAAACGTCGATTTTAAAGTATCTTTTTACTTGTCAAAATTTCAAAGTTGTAACAGAAAATGACAGGCTTGCTAGTAATTTCGTGGGTACCCGGTAAAGTTTTGAAAATTAATTTTCTGTGCAATTTTATATAAGCCAAAAACAATTGCTTTAATACCAGTTAATTAACGTTTGTTGTGTTGTACTTCCCGCAAACCGGATTTCGAACGGCCAAATATGCATATTTTCCGACCGATATTCATTTAAGTTGGAAAATGAATGTTGATTGAGCTTGTAACACTGAAAAACTGAATATTCATACAGACATTTAAGTTGAAATTGAAATTAGTCAATGATGGCTTACTCAGCATAAAAATTGGAAATTACTGTTAATTAATATTTTTTGTACGACTCGACCACAGAAACAACTTAGACGACTTTCAGACGGGCGACTTTTTGCAGTCGAAGTTGACCGCAAAAAGTCGATCGTTTGTGGTTGATTGTCGCTACTTGCAGTTGTCATTAAACAACCATGGAAAAAGCGATTCCTTTTCATACGGACGTTTTTTCGACTGAAACCGAACTTCTGCCGCTGATTGTCGCCGATCCCGTCGACTAATGGTTCGACTAACACGATTTCACCTCCTCTGAATCTTCAAACCTTGCTTATATGATGCTTTCTGAGTTTGGTGGTAGAATAACATCTTCCGTGAGGACTACTTTTCGAATCGATGTTTCACTACTTCGTGGTAGTCTCATTACAATCTCTTCTTTATTGGTTCGTAGTACCCGTTGTGGAAGGTCTAGTACAAACTTCTGATTTTCCATCATGTCAAGGCCAAGGATAACTTCGTCCAGGATGTCAGCAACAAACACGACGTGGATAAATGTTGTTGTTCCTGGGGTTATTCTGGCTTCATGTATGCCTTTAACTGGTATAACTTCTCCATTAGCAGTTTCCAAAAGGTAATTCTTTACAGGGCGGAATATTTTACAGTGAGCCACGATGTTTGGCTTCACGATGGTATGTGTGGAACCAGTATCTAGTACCATTTCGCAGTCCCGACCGCACACATTTCCAGGTACTACCAAGCTGGAGCCATTGTTCTGCAGCCGGGATACTCTAATTATTGTTGTTGATGGGGCTTGGTAGTACTGGGAGTTTTCCAGATTACTTGCAGGGGCATTCGATTTGGTTCAATTTTTTTGAATGAATGTTGATTGAACTTGTAACACTAAAAAACTGAATATTCATACACACATTTTAGTTGAAATTGAAATTAGTCAATGATAGCTTATTCAGCAGAAAAATTGGAAATGACTGTTAATTATTATTTTTTGTACGACCCGACCACAGAACTGAAACAATTTAGACGGCTTTCAGACGGGCGACTTTTTGCAGTCGAAGTTGACCGCAAAAAGTCGATCGTTTGTGGTTGATTGTCGCTACTTGCAGTTGTCATTTGACAACCATGGAAAAAGCAATTCCTTTTCATACGGGCGTTTTTTCGAATGCAACCGAACTTCTGCCGCTGATTGTCGCCGATCCCGTCGACTGACTATACGTTTGTTACAACTACAGTTGTAGTCGAAATTGGCGACAATACGCCGATATTTTTGTAGTCAACTTCGACTGCAAATAGTCGCCCGTTGCAGTCGAAAAACGCCCATATGAAAAGGAATCGCTTTTTCCATGGTTGTTAAATGACAACTGCAAGTAGCGACAATCAACCACAGACGCCGATATTTTGTAATCAACTTCGGCTGCAAATAGTCGCCCGTCTGAAAGCGGCCTTAAAGGTATGTGGACCCGACCGGGCGTAAAATATAAACGCCCTTAGGGCAAAATAGCTATTTATGTATCAAGGGTGTTACTAGGACTATAATGCCCTGAAGGTCGAAATAGCCCGAGGGCTAGATTTCGACCTGATGGGCATTATAGTCCAGTAAAGCCCGTGGTGCATACAATGCTTTATGTTTTACCCAAAAAGAGTTTTGCAATGACTAATTACATTATTTATTCGCAATATAAAAAATAAGTTGCACCTGTACCTGTATACGTAAGTAGATAATGACTGGTGTTAAGTTTGACTTTGATGTTTCTATCAGTTAGTCAGTTGGCATTTTTATTTAACGATTTGCTCAAAATGGAAGAAATTCCACAAAATATAAGAGAAAAGGCCATAAAAGCGACCGAAAATCTTTTGCCAGTTAAATCAAGGCAACAGTATGATCGGGAGTATGGCATATTTGGTATTTGGAAAGATGCGAACGCAATTCTTCAAATAACCGAAACCGTTTTAATGGCATATTTTCAGGAACTGGTAAGTTATTGATTTTATTTTAATACATATGTTTAACAAACTTTATTATTTTTAGTCGGAAAAATACAGTCCGAACTCTCTCTGGACCAAGTATTCCACCCTAAGGTCTACGTTGATGGTCTATGAAAATATAGACATTTCGCAATACCATCGTCTCATATCTTTTTTAAAAGTTAAGTCGAAAGGATACGTCCCGAAGAAGTCTAAAGTTTTGGAAGGAGAACAAATATTAAAATTTATTAAGAAGGCTCCTGATGATATCTACTTGGTACACAAAGTCATATTGGTAATGGGTGTTTTTGGAGGTTTAAGACGAGATGAGTTGGTCAAAATGACTATTGATGACATTGAAGATAGAGGAACAGTCTTGGTTATAAAGGTACCAGAAACTAAAACTTCAACTTCAAAAGTTTTACTATCATTGAAGAAGATTTAGGCGCTTTAAATTTAATAAAAAAGTACACAACATTAAGACCAGCTGGAATAAAGGAGCGAAGATTCTTTCTTACCTATAGAAAGGGTCGATGTACAGTACAACCCATTGGAAAAAATACCATAGGAAGCGTCCCAACATTGATCGCAAAATTTTTAAAATTGGATAATGCAGAAGCTTACACCGGCCACTGTTTGCGTCGCACATCATCAACTTTACTTGTTGAGGCAGGTGCTTCGTTTGAAACGCTAAAACAACATGGGAAATGGAAAAGCTCTTCAGTAGCTGAAGAATATATAGAAGAAAGTATTTCATCCAAAAACAAAGTAGCCAAAATGATTGCCAATTCAGTTAATTCCGAGGTTAATTCCGTATCGACTATTGAAAATTCTTTAATGGACTGTTCTTCTATACAAAATAGCGTTAGTGCTACCACCGCTGCTACCATCACAAAAAACACCGACCATTCTATAGTGGGATCAGCTACATTTTCCGGGACATTTCAAAATTGTAATTTATCTTTTGGAAATAAAATTTAATTTTTAGTATTGTTTAAAGAAAAATTATTTTTGTATAAACTTGATCTTTATTGTGAGAGAAATAAAATTGGATAAGCAATAAAATTTCCATATTAGCGCATTAGGGCATTATAAGCGCTTATAATCCCTAGGTGTGATAGCAGGTATTATTGCTACCATAATATATTCCGTTTCTAAGGTATTACAGATCAATAATAGATGGGTAAAACATAATAGTTATTTATTAGATAAGTGAGTTATATTACATATAAGTCACGCAAGAAAAGTTTAAGGTAATTTTCTTAAGTGACTTATATGTAATAACTCACGTGTCTAATACAAAATTTTATCCAACACTTTCGTATAAATCGTTTTTAATATCGAAAATAATTTGAAAACGTCATCCATTATTTGTTACTTGTCATTGTCAACACCAGCAACAAAATTTTGTATTTTTGGAAAGCAAGCTTGTTTGGTTGTAATGCATTTTGTTGGTAACTACGGGTTTGTTTAGTAAACAACTTTGTAGACAAACATAAAAATGCTTTGCGAAATGGAAAATTGTGAAGTTCCTGCGGAAATTTTGGAAGAAGCTGCGGTAGCGACATGCAGTTTAATTCCAGAGAAGTCAAAACTAACGTACAATAAAGAATTTGAAGATTTTGAAGCATGGAGGAAAAGGCGAGGAGTTGGTACTATAAATGAAGATGTTATTATGGCTTACTTTCTGTTTTTATCGAAAAAAGTTGCTCCCTCATCAATGTGGACCAAGTATTCAATGATAAAAACGACCTTAAAAGTATATAAGAACGTGGATATAGGGAGGTATGGAAAAGTTGTCGCTTATTTGAAGAGCAATTCAAGAAATTTCAAACCGAAAAAGGCAAAAATTCTGGAGAGGCAATACATCGAAAAATTTTTGGCTGAGGCACCTGACGACGAGCACTTAATGTCAAAGGTATGAATTTACTTTAGTTTCTGGTATTAAATATTTATCTGTTCGGATTTTTATAGGTTGCATTGATATTGGGAATCGCTGGTGCATGCCGTTGTGACGAACTAACTCGGTTAAGTATTGAAGATATAGTAGATAAAGGCCAGTACATATATGTTTCTATACCTGATACCAAGACGAACAAATCGAGAAGCTTTACAATTTTAAAAGAAGGATTTTTGGTAAATGTGCTTGAATTATTTAGAAAATATGTGTCCCTAAGGCCAGAGAACACGCCTCACAAAAGATTTTTTGTCAACTTTCAAAAGGCAAATGCACTAGGCAATGCGTGGGAATAAATAAAATTTCGAAAATTCCGAGGGTAGTTGCTCATTATTTGCAACTACCTGATGAAATCTTATATAGTGGTCATAGCATGCGGCGTTCTTCAGCGACACTTCTAGTCAACGCTGGGGCCGATATCAACAACCTTAAACGCCATGGCGGGTGGAAGTCTTCTACCGTGGCAGAAGGATATTTAGAAGATTGCATCTCTAACAAGTTTGAGATTGCAAGACGAATACAGGATGAAGAGTGCACCAAGGCAAGTACTAGTGCTAAAAGACTTCCTGAAGAACACTCCGCACAATGTAACGTTGTCCAAGATAAATCTAATATAACAATTACTGTTAATATAAACACGAATAAATTGTAGTATAATATATTAGTTGTTTTATGTTATTTTTTAATTGTGAAATGTTGGAAGAAATAAAGAATTAGTATAAGTCACTAGTGAGCTAAAGTCTATAATTCACTAGTGAGCTAAAGGGTACTTTAGCTCACTAGTGACTTATAGTACACTTTACATCCTCAAAATCTGATCAATTATGTAGATATTATATGTAAGTGTTGGATAAAAGTATTAAAAATGCCAGCATTTCTAATTTTATAAAACAATAATAAAATTAAATAATGCTCCATTTTTTTTGGTAAAACAACAATTTATTTAATTAAACATATGTTAAAAAGTAAACTAATTGTAATTTAAAACATTAAAGACTGGCAAAATTTGTCCTACCGGTTTTCTTTGGTGTATAATATTAATCTATATATAACAAAAATAAAGAATAAATAAAGTCCCCCTTTTTTATTTTTTAAACGGATTAATTTTAAAAAGTTAAGCTTTGGGATATAAAATTGGTAAACAAATACTATATGATAGACTGAAATGTACAGATGAAAATTTTAAGATGGCGGCTGGGCGCCATCTTGTCAAAAAAAGTAAAATTTAAAGTGGGGTCTTAGGGCACATTATTTTAAAGCTCACGACGTGCCTTATAACCCTAGAATGTAAAGTTAATATCTTCACTTAATACAAAATGGCGGTACTTTAAAACTTACCTAAATACCCGATTT